>CAUYTI010079846.1:0-48261 GCA_963575145.1 Galago senegalensis
TTTAAAGCAATAACTGAGAAAATGACATGAAGGCTGTGTTGACCAGTTTGATGGAAGTATTTCAGATTGCATGTGAAAACCCCACACTGTACCCCAGAAGTGCATTAATGTACATAGTTATCATTCAATAAAAAAAAGAAAGAAAATGAACCATGAATGAAATGAAAGGGACTAGAAAGAAAAAAAAAAGTAAATTTATTACAATAAACCCCAGCCCCATGCAGTGAGAGTCAGTTACTTCTTCCCCACTTCATTCTCCCATTCTCCACTCCCAGGAAAAAAGAAAAGGGTGAGCTACAACTGAAAGAGTCAAGTCACTGCTCTCTGGTTCAACAGGGATTGCAAGAGGTCATCAGCCTTCGATACCAAGAATTATAAAATGTACTGGCCTTGTAGACAAGAGCTACATAATTCTCACCCTCATCTGTATAATCTAAACAATGAGACTATAATTTAAATTTATTAGATAATAAAGAAACGGAAGTCATAACTTAATCATCAAACCCAATCATGTCACCACTCATCTGGACCCAGGGTCCCCATAATTCTGAGTTTCCCTCCCTCTTTCTGTACATTCTTTCCCACTGCCAACCCTCTCTTTTTGGTTCCTGTCATTTTCAGGATTCTGCTGATTTTGTGCCCCTCTTCTTTCTACTGTTTCTCCACTTCTGTTTCGTTTTCTCTTACATCTGTTTTGCTCCATTCTTTTGTTTGACCTGCTTTGCCCTTTATTTAATCTTTTTTTTTTTTTAAACAGAGCCTCAAGCTGTCCCCTTGGGTAGAGTGCTGTGGCATCACAGCTCATAGCAACCTCCAACTCCTGGGCTCAAGTGAGTCTCCTGCCTCTGCCTCCCAAGTAGCTGGGACCACAGGCATCGCCCATGATGCCTGACTATTTTTTGGTTGCAGCCGTCATTGTTGTTTGGCAGACCAGGGCTAGATTGGAACTCACCACCTTAGGTGTATGTGGCTGGCACCTTAGCCACTTGAGCCACAGGTGCTGAGCCAGATAATAGATTTTTAAAGAATATTTTAAATATATAAATTATTTTGTACTCAAAAATAAGAAAAGGAGTTTTAAAAATTTCCTTGTACTAAATGTATGATTTCCACCTAGGTAAAGAAAGTCATCCAAGTTTGGGAAAAACAATACCTGAATCTTCATGACTTCATCTTTATTTTTACTTTAAAATTAGAACAGATAGATTTAAATAAAATTTCTGCTGTCTAAAGTTCCTTGATTTCTTGTGATAAAATGATTTGTTCCAAAGGAAAAATAATCAAGTGTGTAACAGCAGACAGAACCATTGCTAGGGAGAGCTAGAATCTAATTTAAAAGATTTGCACTAGTGGTGGTGATGACATCACTTCACCCTTAACCCAGGCATTGACTACGTCTAGAAGCATATAAAGGTAAATTTTCTGGCTCTTTGAGGTGAGAACAAACCTTAGCAAGCCCCTTGTCCGAGCCTGTGTTTGGAGTTGAGGCACCAAAGCCCAGAGAGATGGTGTCCTGTCTGGTGCCTTAGAGAATAGTGGCTGCGCTGCCTCTGAGACCGGCTACGGTGAGAACACGCCTGTGCATGGCCCTCCCCGCTGTCGCAGTGAATGGTTAAACATGGAAGGAGACTTAACTCCTCCGACAGAAGGAAACAGTTGTGTGTCTGAGATGTGTCTCTTTAATCCTGATAACGAACTCTGTCACTGGGTATTTCTCCTTCTGGGGTTTCCAGTTTCTTCCCAAACTCAAAAATTTAGCAATTTTAAAAGAAGCTCTTTTCATTTGCCACGTTCAAGGTTAAGGAAGTATCCAGGTGGGCCGCTCATGGTCCATTTTTCTCTTAGACAAGCATCAAAAATAGTGCCTGAAAAGACTGGTCCCTTCTAGCTGGTGGCTACTCTGTGCCCAGCTTACCCATTGGATCAGGCCAGCTCCTTCTGCTGCGGAGAACAGCTCTCGGTTCTTTTGATTCACTCTGCAGAGATTCCACAGACTCCCTCCCTTCTTTCCTTCATTCCTTCCATCCCTTTGCTTACACTTTTCTTCTTTCCCTCCCTCACTTCCTTTTGTTCTTGTTGTTGTTGTTGAGACAGTCTCACTCTGTTACCCTCGGTTGAGTGCACTGGCATCACAGCTTGCAGCAACCTCAAACTCTTGGGCTCAAGTGATTCTCTTGCCTCAACCCCCCAGTAGCTGGGACAACAGTTTCCTACCACAACGCCTGGCTATTTTTAGAGACAGGGTCTTACACTTGCTCAGGCTAGTCTCGAACCTGTGAGTTCAGGCAATCCACCTGCCTCGGCCTCCCAGAGTGCTAAGATTATAGGCGTGAGTCACCACGCTCAGTCCCCTCTTCCTTTCTTCTTTCCTCTCCTTTCTTGTAATTGCTCCCAGGCCCACATGTCAGAAACCTAAAGGGTATGGAGCGGTTGCGTCCCCTGTGTTGGGAGCTGGAGGTTCCCCTCACATTGTCCTCCACGTCCCCTCATATTGGGAACATTTGTAGCACAGATTGTTGGAGTTTCTTTGTTGGGGATGTTGTAGGTTTTGCTGCTAAGATGGTGTATTTCCTAAAGGAACTGAGATTCCTTCAGTGGCTACATACGCACAATGTGTCCTTCAGGCCATTTGTACCATATTTTTCCCTTTTTTCTTAGCCATTGGTCTGTGATGGCTGCTCTGATGGGCAAAAGTTATCCTTGTATCAGCGTCCAAGCTGTGACAACAGTGTGCATGTTCTCTAACAGCCCCAAAGAAAAGTCATCTCATGAACCAACTTTTGGAATATTCTTTTTAAATTTTTCTTTTTGAGACAGAGTCTCACTCCATCACCCTGGGTAGAATGCTTTGGTGTCACAGCCCATGGCCATCTCAAACTCCTGAGCTCAAGCCATGCTCCTGCCTCAGCCTCCCAAATAGCTGGGACTACAGGCACCTGTATTTTTTAAATATTAATTCTTATTGATGGCACTCACTGATTATTATTGCAAATTCATTCAGTTATTTTCTTGTGGTGGAGATTTTGAAAACCTTTTTTAGCATACAAAGCTATATTCCATGATGTCAGCTGGCATCCTCAATGAAAAGCTTGCAAGGGAGAGACCCGGAAAGTACATCCCATGAGCTGGTGAGTATGCCCTACCATCGCTGCAGCCCTGCAGAAAGGTGAAAGGGAGCAAGGCCATGGATGCTCTCCTGGCTGCCTTGAAAAGGTGAGAGGTGTGTACCAGAAATAACAAAAAAATGCTCACTCATTCTTGTGCGAATTTGATCACCCAAAGCCCTCCAGGAGGCAGTGGGGAGCTCTGGGAGCTGGCCAGCGTGGGAATCCTGGCTCCATCTGTCACCTTCAAAGCAGCATCCTGGGCAGGGGCTTCCCGGTGGGCTGCACTGGGCAAACAGGTGTCCCATTTGCATTTCTTTGTCTCACTGCTGCATTTTGCACTTGACCACCTGTCTCTGTACTCAAAGGTAGAAGTTCATCAAAATATTCTCCAGTCAGTACCATCCTCCACCTTGGGTCCTCTGCTCCCATATGATCCTTCCCCGGGCCCAGGCCTGACTTGGGGGCAACTCAAGGAGGAACTTTTTCTTCAAGGCATCAGGACGGTCCACTCTGAATCTTCTCCTTTGTTTTCAGAGCTCTTCTTCTTGTTCATCTCCAGTAGCGTCCTCCGTGGCCACCCCTGTCCATTCTAATAAGCTTCCCTTTATTTGACTGTATGGGTTGGAGACTTCAGCGCTGGACTCTAGTCATATAAACTTGCAGATGGACACTGCCTGTGACCAGAGCGAGTGTGATAAACCGTCCCGTAAACTCTCAGCATTTGAGAGCTGAGCCTTTTTGTTCCCAAAGACCTCTTTCTAGAGGGAATGTGCGCTAACCCCCCACGGAGAGGAGTATTTTTCTTCCCTATTTTGATGTCATCTCCAGCTACTTTTGGACCTATCTACAGACAGGCACCCCAGGAAGAGGGGCCCCTCACATAGTTCTTGCCATGTTGGATGAGTTTCTGAAAGTTTTCTTAAATGGTAACTTGGGGATATTTGCCAAGTTATATTTATTTATTTCCCCAAACTGGTATAAAATTATAACAGTTGGAAATTATAATCACTGTTTCATAGTGATACTTTAGGCCTTTAAGAGATCTTGAATGAAAGAAGCGTTTTTACATAGGAATGGTAACTGTGTTTTCTGAAACTAACATCAGGACTTAGACTCAACAAAATTGATAAGGCAAAATATTTACAAATGGCTGTTACAGAATATTTGAGACGTGTGTGTTACTACGCATGTACGTGTTCTGACAAAGTATGTTTGACCTGCCTCTATCCCAGCCTGCAAAAACAATATTTTAAGTTTTTATAATCAGCTCATTTTCAAATTTTAGAATTGCCATTTAAATTAGTACAAAGCTAAATCCTCTCTAGAACTTTCGGGAAAACGGCTGGAACTTTGTAAGTCTCAGTTTATTCCTCTGTAACCACGGGTCATGATGAAACCCGCCTCCCCGGATTTTGAGGACCAAATGAGAGGCTTTGAGAAAGTGCTTTGAAATCCAAATGTTAGTTGTTAGTGATTTATTCCTCGGAGTGTTGATTGGGAACAAGAGAATCATCACAACCAGAATTGATTTTCTCTCTACCCTCAAGCAACATATTCAGGCCATGAGTAAGGCTTTTATTGGCGCTGCACGTGTCTGAAGGAAGTCTGGTGAGATGTGTGTAAAGAAAGGGCCATTAATTTTTTACAGAAATAAAGTCCAGTCCGGGTGTTTTGATACCGTGGAAAACTTCATTCTGTAGTATGAGAGCACTAAGTCTTGGGAACCAGCATCTGGACTTGGGGGCTAGTGCTTACTAAGTCCCTGGACAAGCCATCGGATCTCCCGGGCCCTAGTTTGCTTACCAGTAGCATAACCTTGGGTTAAAGGTGATCTTTCCCAGTCCAGCATGAGCTGTTTTTGCTGACCTGTGGTCGGAAGGAGGGTGAATAAGAGCAGAACCTGCATTACGGAGGCCTTTTCCCATGTTCGGCACCAAGCGATATTCATGGCTAGACTCATGTATCCTCACAGCAGTTTCTCCAGGCAAGTACTGCTGTTGATGTTCATGGAAGGAAGAGGAAACCGAGGCAAAGAGAGTTTAGATGACATGGCTCAGTTCACATGGAAGGTAGGTGGTAGGGTCTGGGTGTGCGGCCAGGATTCTGGGTGTAGAGCTGGAAATTTTAACCACGCCCCAAGCTGAGTTAAATCCTCGCATGTCCTCTAAGTTTTTGTTCCTTTAAATTAACCTGTGGCAGCATTTTTTAACCCTTTTTTATCTCATCGCATACTTGAACCTACAGTTAAACTTCTGCGGCACGCTTAAATGATGTTGATTAAAAAAAAAAGTTAAAAAATACACTTATTGTGCTTTGGACTTCTTTTGAAAATAATTTAAATAATAATCTTTAAAATTTTTCACCATCCAGCACACTGTTGAAAATCACTCATCTATGGAACATAATCTTATAAAAATGTGAAGCTTTCCTGATAAAGCTAATGTCCTTTGAAAACCTATTCCTATCCTGGGCCTTCCCCAGAGGTGACCGCTGATACCCACTTGGTGTGACTCTTCCCAAGTCCTTCTCTTGACATTTAGGGAAATGCATGTAACATCACGAACATATCTAGTATGTTGGTGGGCAACTTCTGTGGTGTTATAGCTTTATATTTCTACAACAAGCTTTTTTCACTTAACAATAGGTCTAAAAATTGATTTTTCTCACTCTTCCTCGTGCATGGAAAGGATTCAGTAATATAGTTTATTCAGCAGTAGAGCTGCCCCAAAGTATATTTAAACAATGTGGTCAACAGTCTCATCATTACGAGTCTGTCCTGCTGTCATTACTAAGAAGGGTAAGAATCTTTTTGTATGCTCACTGGACTTTTATATTTATTCTCCTGTGAATTACCTATTCATATTCTTTGTCTAGTTTTCTTTTGCCTTGTCTTTTTCTTAATGATTTCTAGGAGCTCTTTATATACTCTGGCTCCTGAGGATTTTCCTGTTAACATACTACAATATTTTCTTCTATTCTGTTGTGTGCATACTTTAAAAAAATGCCATTTATTGACTGCTTACAATGCTATAGGCCTGAGCATACATTGTCTTAATAGCACTGCAAACTATGATTACGTTCTCCCTCAGTTTTATAGGATAGGAGCATGAGATACAGAGAATAAGTACCCAGCCTCAAGTTCCATATAAATGGTGGAGCCAGAATTTGAAGCCTGCCTGTCTGACTCCAGGTCCAGTCTTCCTGCTACTCTTGACCTTCATCTAATCTAATGGTCCCATGTGACCAAATGCAGGAATTATGTATCAAGCTTCAGATCATTTTATAATAGACTAAGAAGATAAACTCTTTAATTCAGCCAGTAAGTTGCCATCTATTTTCCATTAATGCCATTTGGTATGACAATGTTTAAGGCCGAGGAAATATAAGTCAAACCACTGGCACCTTGGAGGAGGGAACCATATGTTATTCACAGAGCTGTATCAGAGTCCGGCGGTGCCAGGTACATGCAGATCCTAGTGAACAGGTAAAAGGGCCTGTCTCTACCAGGCAGAGTTCTCCTTGCCTGAGTGTCAGCGCCTGTGGAAGGATCTGTTTCTTTCAGGGTCCTCTGGAATATCTGTCTTCCTAACAAAACACTTCTCCTCGCCAGTCCTGGGAGGGCTAGATCCTGTCAACCTACTCTGCCCTGTAATGGGTTCCCTTTTCCTCACCATTCATTGCCCCCTATGGAGTCTAGCCAAGCAGCTTTCAGTCCTCTGGCCAGCCTGCCACACTAGAAAAGACCAGAGAGAAATAGAGTCTGAAGGTCACTGAGTGAAGAAGTAGACACTGGTACTGAGTTTATCTAAGGGCGTCTCTTCCAGATCATGCCCCAATCATGTCCTTGCAAAGTGTAGTCAGAATGTCAGAGGCAAGTAGGGCAATCATCACTTCCATTTGTTGCTAGAAAAATTCACCCTTGCTCCCTTTCTGAATCAGTGCTCAAGGCCCTCCCAGCACCTTGCTACTTTTCAGATGCAAACTTGAGCTTCCCCCTTTTAGTTGATTCCACATACTGTCAATTTTCTTTTGGTGCTTATGTCTACATTTCCTCCCCCCGCCCCCCCACAGAAGCTACTGTCCTAGAGGAAGTCAGCACAGAGTTAAGTAAGAGTCTGGGCTTGGGACATGCCTTTGTATCTCCTAGCTGTGTGCCACTGAGCAATAAAAACGCCTGAAACATGGTAGGCTATGGAATAAATCATAGTGTTCTCACTCTGACCTCCGCCCACCCTTACCCCTTCTACGGTACTTTCTGGAAGCAGGGAGGTATTAAAAAATGTTACCGTCTCCATAAAAATTTCCCTAAAATTCCCCTGCAGTCCCTGCTCCTTGTCAACGTTTATCTTTCTTGTTGCAAGTTTTCTTCTTCCTGTATAGTCCTTATTACAGGACGTGACAGTAAAGGGACTTATTTATTCCTCTGTCTCCCATGTCACGCTGGGAGCTCCTGAGGACGAATGCTTCTCATTCACTAGGCGGTCCCAGGAGCCAGTGCAGTGACGGCTTGGGGCAAGTCATCCTTGCTGAAAGTATGAATAAAGAAAGGAGGAAAGGAAAGGAAAGGGGAGTCTGGGGAGTGAGGAAGGGTCCAGTGAAGGGAGTGGATGCGAGGGAGCAAAGTGAGGACAACAGCAGATGGGCGGGTTGGGTTGGAGGAGTGGAGGGTCTGAGTTGTTTGGCAGAGGCTGGAGCTGGGTCACTAACACCTCCCCTGAGGCTCCGCTCCTGGAGCAGGCTGGACTCTTGCTCTGCCACTCCTGATAGCCTCTCAAATCTCAGCTGCCCTCAATAAAATGGGATTAATCAGACCTCTCTGGAGGGATAAGGGCGAGATTTAAGTAGAACAATGCAATCTGAAGAAACTTCAGGAGTGAGAATGATGCGTCTTGAGAAGAGGAAGCTGGCCAGAGGCTTAACGTGCTCACCCAGGGGTGTGGAGTCAGCCCACAGCTGGGACCAGAACCCAGGTGCCTGGACTCCTCATCGAGGGTCCCTCTCAGTGCACTGGACTGTCCCCAGGGGAGCCCTAGAGTGAAGAAGGCTGAATTTTAAGAAATGCAGAGGAATTCTTCATACGCTCGCACACAAAGCCCGCACTCACGTCCAGCTCCAAGGCGAGCCAATTGGATGCTGAGAAACAGGAAACAACCGAGCTATGAAGTAAACCGATCCAAGTGCTGAAAAGATAATTTGTCCAAAACCAGACCCCTGGTGAAGCTTCATTGTGTTATTTATTAGCTAAGGATAGGGGTATGTGGAAATGAAGGGTTGCTGGGACCATTAATAGGCAATCTTGAAGGCCATTACTGACTCAAATATCAGGAATGAAGGCCTTTACTCTCTAGAATTTCCAGCTCTTTTCCTGGGGTGGTTTTTCTGATATGAAATCAGTCAACATTGGAAAACTGTCTCTTCGTTTAAATTTTCGATGCCACAAAGGGCTGAGGGAGGCGAGAAAAAGGCTGTCCACAGGGCAGAGCGTGGGTCTTCCTGGGGTCTGGGAAGAGGCACTTTGGTCAAACTTCCTTCCGAGGCAGCCCCTGGGGGTCCTCACAGTTGTTCACTCAGCAACCCCGAGGCTCTGCAGCAGACCCTGAGCTTGGGATAAGGCCTCCCTGGCATGGCTCCAAGGCAGAAGGAGACTTCCTGCTTCCCCCTGGGGAGGAGAACAGAGCTGTGGCCCTCCAGTCCAGAGCAGCCCTGGCCTTCAGGGACAGGACACCACCAATGAGAGATGGGGCTTTAGGACACACAAGGCACAGAACAAACAGGGCTGAGCACAAGACCTGCTGTCATTTCCCCTTTCCCAAACTTTTAAAACCTCAGCTCTCAAAGCCTCAGTTCTCAGCTGTAAGATAAGGAAGGCCTGACAGCAGAGCTGGTCTTGAGAGGGGCTATCTGCTGACCCTGGGAGTGACATCTACAGGACTCCATCAAGAAACAGATATTGGGTTTGCTTCTGGAAAGAGGATTGAGGGATGAGGACAAGCCATTGGGAGGAAATCTTCTAATATAATCTTCTTTTTCTTTAGTTTTGACTCTAATGCATTCAGTTATCTACTTACAAATAACTAAAATAATTCACATTTAAAATAAGATGAACAGGGCCAGGGTTCACACCTGTAAACCCTAGCATTTTGGGAGGGCCAGGTGGGAGGATTGCTTGAGGTCAGCAGTTTGAGACCAGGAGTCTGAGCAGCAGCGAGACTCTGTCTCTATAAAACATAGAAAAATTAGCCTGCTTGGTGGTGCGCGCCTATGGTCCCAGCTACTCAAGAGGCTGAGGCAGGAGGATCAATCTAGCCCAGGAGTTCGAGGTTGCTGTGAGCTGTTAATGATGCCACTTTATTCTAGCCTCTGTCTCAAAAATAAATGAACAAAATAATAAAATACAATAAAATTAAAATGAGAGGAACAACAAATATAGACTTCCAGGTCCTATCCCAGTCCAGTTGATTCAGACTATCCAGAGAGGAAATGGGGCAGCTATTTTTACTCAGTCACTTTGGAGAAAGTGATTCTGATGGCAGGTTCCAGGACACTGCCCTCAAGGACTCACTCAGAACCCCTACATCTTACAGATAACTGAGCTCCAAGAGGGCACTGGCTGTGCCAATTTGTGTAGTTGAACAGCAAGTACAATCTAATTTCCAAACCACGACCACCCTAACCCTCCCTTCTGTGCCCTCCCCACCATCTTTTTCTCTCCATTCTATTTCTTGCCCCAGATCCCTTACTCTTCCAACCCCACTTCCTCAAGGCTAATCTGGTAAAGTGAATGAGAGTGTAGTTCGTGGGTACTAATGAGCTAATGTGCTCTGTTAAAGGCCACTTCATGAAGCTTTCTGTAAACATACCAACAATTGCATTTTACTCTTGTGAAGTTAACAATGGTCATTCAGCAGGATAGCAGTTTTCCCTGAATTCAATCGATCTCAGCAGACAGACAGAGAAGAAAATGCTTTGGACTTAAGTCCCATGACCTGGATTTGAAGATTTGTCCTGTGGAAGCCATTGGGGTTCATCTTTTACATCTGTAAGTTTAGGACATTAAATTGAATGACCTCAAAGGTCCCCAGGTATGACTGATCATGTCCCCCAAAGTTCATGTGTTGGAGACTGAATAACTGAAACAAAAGTGTTGAGAGGTGATTGAGGTGATTGAGTCCCCAGGGCTCTGCCTTCACAACAGGAGGAATGTTGTTGTCTCAGGATTAAATTCGTTATAAGAGTGAGTTCAGGGTGGCGCCTGTGGCTCAAAGGAGTAGGGTGCTGGTACCATATACTGGAGGTGGCGGGTTCAAACCCAGCCCTGGGGGTAGGGGGGAAGTGAGTTCAGCCCTCTCCTGCTCTCTCTCACCCTCTCTTGCCATTCTGCCTAGGGGTGCAGCATGAAGGTCCTCACCAGATACCAGCGTCATTCTCTTAGATTTCCCAGCCTCAAGAATAGTGGAAGAAGTAAACTCATGTTTTTTATAAGTTACCCCATCTGTGACATTCTGTTCCTGCCACATACAACAAATTAAGACAAATCTCAAAGTTCCCCTCTTAAAATTCGGTGTATAGTCTTGCCTACATAGTCTTTTCTGCTTCAATCTGTATTTTAAACTATAGGCACTGGGGGACATAATTCTCCTTTGGAAAAATAGTTTCTAGTAACACTGACATTTTTGTAGCTCTGAGGACCCCGGGAACATGGATTTAGCCATTTTAGGGTTGGGTGGGTGACCAAGGGGACCTGCCACTGAGGGCAGTTTCAGTTTCGATCACAAGAAAGAATAGTCAGGATAAAATAAAAGTTAAAGACAAGACAACAGCCTGTTAGAATTGTAGTGAAGCCAGTATGGAAAGCTGTATTTTAGCACAATCGGCTCTAATCTCTAGTAATTTCTGCTCCTGCAGAGGTAGGAAAGCAAGGCAAGCACTCAAGAAGTGGATGGTCAGGAAGACATTCTCTATTTTTCATTCCCTTGCTGGTCCTGTTATGCCGCTGAGCCAAGGAGCCTTGATTCAAAGCTTCTCTCCTGCCAAAATAGAAGGGGCTCTAAGTGAGGCAATACTTGAACTCTTATTAGCCATATACTTTGAGTGTATATGAATTTTTCAATTTTTTTATGAGCGATCTTTTAGAAACTTTTATTATGGCAAAATATACATTTCATAAAATGTACCATTTAACCGTGTTTAAGCCCGTGGTTCTGTGACACGTGGTATTTTCACCTTGCTGTGCACCCGTCACCATCACCCATGCTCATCACCTTTCCACCTTCCCCCTGTGAACTCCAGACCCATTCAATACTAACACCCCATGCCCCTTCCCACTCACCCCGGCAACCCTTCTATGTTCTGTCTCCACGAATTTGACTTCTCCCGGTGCCTGATATCAGTGGTGCCTCACGTCCTTGGACTCACACAGTATTTGTCTTTTTGTAAAAGGCTTATTTTATGTAGTGTAATGTCTTAAAGGTTCGTTCATATTGTAGCATGTAACAGTCCTTTTGTCCTTTTAAAAGTTAAATATGTAAAAATATGTTAATGTTATGTATTATCTATCAGTAATATATAGCTCTCTGTGTGTGTGTATATATATATATATATATATACACATATATATATACATATATATATATACATATATATACATATATATATATTGTGTGTATGTAGCTATGTGCATCAGAGGCATGGTTTTGCTTATTTTGGGATTAGATGGGTAGCAATTTCAGTTTTAATCATAAGAAAGGAGAGTAGCCTAGGATTCACTAAAAGAAATATTCATGTAAGAGAAACATATACGTATATGTATGTATGTGTACACACACACACACACACACACTCCACATTTTGTTTCTCCATCCTTCCATTGATGGACACTTGTTGGCTTCTGTTGTTTAGCGACCATGACCATGCCTGTACAAATACCTCCTGATGTCCCTACAGGTGAAAGGACAGGTCTGGCAGGCTGGAGCACTGAGGACAGCTCCCCTGCTTCCTTCCCACGGTGCTGGACCCCTGCCCCCCCCCCCGCCCCAGTGTAGAACTGTTCACACCTGGGCATTGATCACAGCAGGTTGAAACCCCTCTGCTGGTGAGCCCTCCCTGGTGGCAGCTGTGGCCAGCACCCCATCGGTTCTTCTTTCCTCCCAGGGAGGGCTGGGGCCACACAATTTGGTGCCTCCAGGGGACGCTTTTTCCCCACCAGTGCTATACCTTCCTGCCCTTTCAGCTGAGGACACGGATGTGTGACTCAAACCCATGTAAAGAAGCACATCTCCCAAAGTCCTAATGACCTTCAAAATAGGAAAGAATTTAATTGGAGGGTATGGGAATCTCTTCCCCAGAGAAGGGCTGTAAAGGTTACCAAAACATTTCTGAACAATGTGTTGAATAGACAAGACTAAAACTGTGGTTGAGTTTCCTGAAAAGAATTACTGACAAGCTTTATTTATTGCAAAGCTCTTGATATCACTGAGGGTAAGTGGAAAAAAAAAAATGACAAGTGTTTCCAATATGCTTGTGGCTTTGCGTATTAATGTATTTGTTATCTTTGAGAGGAAAGAGAAGAAATAACCGAATCAGAATCCTGGGTCATCACACCCCAAGCCAAGCCCTCAGAATCGAACAGATGTCCAGCGTGGGTTTATTTTCCCAGGTTTTTCAAAGGTTATCAATTGGTCTTGTGGGCAAGCCTCGTATCTAGATTGCAACAATAATAATTTCTTGTGGGAATGAGACTGAACAAACAAGCGACGGAATTGTTCTGAGCATTGTTCAGCGCTGCTCTCCGCTGTCCTTTAGTCTCGGCTGCTTGTTACTTCAGCCTCTGCTTCAGAGGGGATTTGTGTTTTCAACATTTGGCCAGAGCTGCCCTTGCTCCCCTTGCAGAGGGTCACGCTTTGGAGCTTTGGGGAGGGAAGACGTCTTTTCAGAATGTTCCTCTTGTGGAGGTGTTCCCACCACCTTCCTGAGAACCACTGTAATGATGGCTGCAACCAAAAAATGGCCGGGCGTTGTGGTGGGCGCCTGTGGTCCCAGCTACTTGGGAGGCTGAGGCAGGAGACTCGCTTGAGCCCAGGAGTTGGAGGTTGCTGTGAGCGTGATGCCATGGCACTCTACCCAGGGGGACAGCTTGAGGCTACGTCTCAAAAAAAAAAAAAAGAAAGTCACACGGTCTCTCATCCCGGGACAGAAATACACCCGAGCTGTGCAGCCCCCACCCACAGTAAGAACAACATATGGGAATTCCTAGCAGAGTCTGACACGCAACTGAAAGCTGTTGTTATTCATTTAGGGGTTTGTCAGATTTTCATGACAGTGATAAACAAACCCTCTGTCATTTGTTTCTCAGACACATTGCTTTGCTGGGTCCTACTGGGCTGCGCTGGGCTCCATGGTCTTCTAATTTCAGGCTCTAGGTCAGTGGAGATCTACTACCTGAGACAATAGGTTCAAGGCAGAGATCAAAGACCACGGCGACGCCTAAAGCAATTGTGGGCTTGCTTCCCAAGGCACATAGAAGCCGATGGCACCGAGCTTCTAGAAAAGGAAAGCTTTATTGCACGGTGGCTGTCCAGGAAACAGGGGGAAACACTCACATGGGTCTTGCAAGAATCCGGTAGCGAGGTGTGATCTGCTAGGAGCTGACAGGCTTTTGCAACGAGTGGCTCCTACCACACATCCCCGCCCCAGTCCAGCACTCAGGTTCTGCCCAAGGTTGCACACTTGGTTCTTCTGGACTTGCCCATGACACAACCTTCAACCTGGAAGTCCACGGCAACTAAAAAACAACTCACAACTTTGTTACATAAAAGTTAAGCCAGGGCTTGGTGCCCGTAGCACAATGGTTGTGGTGCTAGCCACAAGCACCAAGGGTGGCAGGTTCGAACCCAGCCTGACAGAGCTAAACAATGACAACTACTACAAAAAATAGCCAGGTGTTGTGGCGGGTACATGTAGTCCCAGCTACTTGGGAGGCTGAAGCAAGAGAACTGCTTGAGCCCAAGAGTTTGAGGTTGCTATGAGCTGTGACTCCACAGCACTCTACCAAGGGCGACATAGTGAGACTCTATCTCAAAAAAAAAAAAAGTTGAGCCAGCTTGGTTTCCTGTGGCTGCACGTGGCCCCTGAAGCTTCTGTTTGGCGGGGTGTGAGTTACAGCCACCCACACCACTGGCCATAGGGCCAAATCCAAAGCCAGGGGTGTGCAGACGCAGACTCTGCCTCGGGGCAGCCCGGCAGTGTGGGGAAGGAGCATGTGATGTGAACAGATGTTGACACTCAGTCATCTATGATAACTCTGGGCGATTGCAAGTGAGATTTGCCAGGCTATTGGGATAAAGATCTAATAAAAGACGAAAGTGAGAGAATATATAGGAGGCAGACTGGCTCTGACCAGTGGAGGCTCTCTTAGATTCTGGAAGCTAATTACCTTTGCAGTGACCAAATGTGTGTCCATTTAATTATTCACAATGATCACCGTATTCATTTGCTGGGCTACCATATCATTCAACTGGGAGTCTTAACTACAAGGGATGTTGTCTCACTGTTGTGGAGGGCAGAAGTCCAAGGGGAAGGTCAGCAGGGCTGCTTCCTTCTGAGGACTCTGAAGGAAGGATCTGCTCCAGGTCTGACTTCTTGGCTTGTAGATGGCCGCCCTCTTGTTCACACGCATTCTCTTTGTACACATATCTGTACACAAATTTTCCCTTTTCCTAAGAACACCAGTCACATTGAATGAGTGGCCTTTCTGTTCCAGTATAACCATGTCTTAATTAATTACAACCACAATGACACTATTTCCCCAGAGGGTCACATTCTAGAATGCTGGGGGTTAGGATGTCAATATGTAAGTTTGAGGGGACATACTTTCACCCCTTAAATTCACTTAACAATCCACCAATAACAAAACCCTTTAAAGATCCATCTTATTTTCAGGGAAAAGAAGAAATAAACAAAAATTTAAAAAACAAGGAATTGTAGAGCTGGGGACATAGTCTCCTACTCTACAGTCCTTCTTGTCCAGAAAAGAACTACAAGTAGTGGATTTCAGCAGCTAATCAAGGAAACCCGTGAACTGAGTTCCTTTTTTTTTTTTTTTTTTTTGAGACAGAGTCTCACTCTATCACCCTCAGTAGAGTGCTGTGGTGTCACAGCCCACAGCAAGCTCCAACTCATGGGCTTAGGTGATTCTCTTACCTCAGCCTCCTGAGTATCTGGGACTACAGGCACCCAGCCACAACACCCGGCTATTTTTTATTACAGTTTGACCAGGGATAGGTTTGAACCCGCCACCCTCGGTATATGGGGCCAGTGCCCCACCCACTGAGCCACAGGCGCCACCCGTGAACTGAGTTCCTTTAGCACCCAGATAGGACCAGTGCACTCAAATGAACAAATTCTGTAGCAACACAGAGTTGACTTCATTGTCCAGGCTGACTACTTGTAATTTACCTAACTTCCGTCGCATGGAAACCCAATGGATTTTGATCAGCATATTTTGGACTAAACATGTACAGAGCTGGTTATCCATCATGATCACATGGGCACAGGAAGGGCAGCTGGTTACAGACCTGCACAGCCCATTCCTGCTGGCAGTAAGGCCTCTGCTCTGAGTCCCACAAACAATTCCACCCTGCCCACTTTCAACTCTCATCTTCCTTCGACCTTTCTTATTTTAATAAAAGCCACATTCTGTCCTGTACTGCAAAGAACAATGCCTCTTCCTCCTCTTCCCTGGGTGAATCTCTTGCTCTCTGGAAAGGTTACTCTTTTCATAGTCAGACAATGTCAGCTATCAGCTGATGCCTACTGCCCTTTCCTAAAGTAAATTATCATTGTTCACTTAGATATGATTTACCTTTACCGTGGCTCTACCTCTGTTTCACTCTCAGCCTTTTGATTCTTTTCACTTGTTTAAATTCCTGCCCTTCTCCTGTTCACTATCAGCCACTCCCCCCACACACACACACATTCACCTTCCTATAAAGTTTCAACTTGTCAGCAAGGAGGGGGCTGCTTCACACAGCTTTTATGCTCCCATTAAAACTGCTAAACTGGTTCTAATGGGCACTGCCATAATGTTTCAAGTCCTGCCTCAAAGCAGAGATCCAGTACGGATAACTTCTTCCATCCAGCCCAGCGATAGCCACAGCCACACCCAGAATCTCAGGCTGGGTCTTCCTGGAAAGGGTCAACTAGGGAAGAACCACAGGTCCCGTTCAAGTTCCTCGAAGTAGAGCTAAGCTCCTGGACTGGTGATGTTCTCTCCTATTCCATGAGCGAGTACAACTTTAAGGGGGCAACTTGGACATAAACTCAGACTGTGGGCAGTTGTATAGACGGCACCTGCCAGCAGCAGTGAGCACAGCTGGCCTAAAGCCTATGTTATATAGTATACAGGGCTCAGGGGCAGGGAAGGCTGACTGGTACGACTCAGGTGGGCCCCAAGTACACGCCTATAGTGCCAGACGGCATCTGAATCCCCTCCCAGGAAAATCCTGAGTCAAGACACGTGTTCAAGGCAATGCCCTGACAAATTCTGGAAGGAGATAAATATTGTCTTTGGTATTTCCCCCACGCCCTTTGTTCAAAATCATATTAGGAGCAGATAATGCTCCTGAGCTCGAGGCCAGTGTTTTTCAACATTTTTATCTCATGGCACACTTGAACCTGTAGTTAAACTTCCATGGGACACTTAAATTATGTTGATCAAAGAAAGAGTAAAAAAAAAATAAAGAATATGCTCACTGTGGTTTGAACTTCATTCAAAGATTGTTTAATTAATGACCAGCATTCCTTGACCTCTCTTGTTGCCAGAGTGTAGGATGTAATTTGGGGTAGTTGTAGTCCCAGCTATTCAGGAGGCTGAGGAAAGAGGATCTCTTCAGCCCAAGCGTTTGAGGTGGCTGTGAGCTATGACGCCACTGCACTCTATCCAGGGTGGCAGAGTGAGACTCTGTCTCAAAAAAAAAAAAAATTCATAGTGAAACTTTAACCCCCATGGTGATGGTATTAGAAATTAAACTAGACCTTTGGGAGGTAACTAGCTGAGCCCATGAGAATGGAGCCCCCAAGATGGGATTAGTGACCTCACAAGAAGGGGAAGAGACTGGAGTTCTCTCTCTCTTTGCTATGGGAGCACACAGCAGGAGGCGGCCATCTGCAAACCGGGAAGACACTGAATCTGCTGGCACCTTGAACTTGGATGTCCCAGCTGCCAGAACTGTGGGAAAAATAATAAACATTTATTATTGAAGCCCCTGAGTTTATGGCACTTTGCTCTAGCATTCAAGCTGAGACAAATAGCCAGACTTCCTTTCTTACCAAATACCTGGAAGCTCCAGAATACTTTTATTGTTTTTTTGTTTTGTTTGTTTTGTTTTTTGAGACCGAGTCTGACTCTGTTGCCCAGGCTAGAGTGCCGTGGTGTTACCCTAGCTCATCGTAACCTCACATTCCTGGGCTCAATCCTTGCTCAGCTTCCCAAGTAGCTGAGAGGATAGGAACCCACCACAACGCCCAGCTAGTGTTTCTAATTTTAGTAGAGACAGGGTCACACTCTTGCTCAGGCTGGTCTCGAACTCCTGCCCTCCTTCTTCAACCTCCAAGAGTGTTGGGATGACAGGCATAGCCACCAGGGCTGGCCAAAAATACATTCCTGAAGATGGATGGTTTACCCTCTTCACTGTCTTACTCCACCGTCTTCAGTTCAAAGGGCTAAGACATGGAATGGAGTTGGATTTGGTGTGAACTTAACAAGCCTCAGGCTCCAGGGTTGCATTCTTTTCCTCTGCTGCTGTGACAAATCACCACAAACTGGGTGGCTTAAAAACAACACAAATGTATTCCCTTCCAGTTCTAGAGGCCAAGTCTGACATCAGTATCATTTCAGTCAAAATCACGGCCTTGCCTCTCCCGGTTTCTCCAGCATCCCTAATTTGTGGCCACATCATTCCAACCTCTGTCTTCACGGTCACTGTCCAATTCCCTTCCAACTGCATCAAATCTTCTGTCTGCCTCCTATAGGGACACAGGTGATCTCGTTTAAGAACCAACTGGATCAAGCAACCCCATCTCAGGAGTTCTAACTTAATCACACCTGAAAAGCCCCTTACCACATGAGGCCACATTTACAGGTTCCAGAGATTAGGATGTGGACATCTTTAGTGGGACCATTCTGGACCAAAGAGAGGACTGTACCTACCAGGCCAGAAACTAGAGAAACCAGAAAAGCGTTGCTACAATGAGGGCTCATTAAGCCAGAAAAAATCTTTTTGGGTTTTGCGGGGTTTGTTTGTTTGTTTTTGAGACAGAGTCCTACTACATAACCCTCAGTAAAGTGCTGTGGTGTCACAGCTCACAGCAACCTTAAGTGATTCTCTTGCCTCAGACTCCCAAGTAGCTGGGACTACAGGCACCCACACAATGCCTGGCTATTTTTCTGTTTCAGTTGTCATTGTTGTTTAGCAGGCCGGGGCCAGGTTCGAACCCGCCAGCCTCGGTGCATGTGGCTGGAGCTGTAACCACTGTACTACAGGTGCCAAGTCCAAAAGAAATCTTTTTTAATGATCAAACATAGGGAACTCACTGAGATGATTGGCACTGGAGGAAACACTTTTTTTTTTTTGAGAAATGGTCTCACTTTGTCACCCTCAGTAGAGTGTCATGGCATCACAGCAACCTCAAAGTCTTGGTCTTAAGCGATTCTCTTGCCTCAGCCTTCCAAGTAGCTGGGACTACAGGCCTGGCCACAATGCCCGGCTATTTTTAGAAATGAGGTCTCACTCTTGCTCAGGCTGGTTTCGAACTTGTGAGTTCTAGCAATCCACCCATCTCAGCCTTCCAGAGTGCTGAGATCACAGGCCTGAGCCACCACGCCCAGCCCTGATTTAAATTTTTTATTCGTTGTACAGGAAACATGACATCACTCTTGCCATATAAAGAGGCGATTCATCTTTGACAGCTAATGTTGCGAAAACATTTTCAGTCGGTCACTTAATCAAACTCGTAAACATGTTACATATATTCAGGCTTTGTGAGTTGATTCCGCTGCAGCCCTGTGATCACCGAGGCACTGTGATTCCAGTCCTCAGGACGTCTCTGCACACTTTCCCCCAGTTATCCAATCAAACCCTGGCTGAGGTGCAGCTTGGAAGGCGTTTGACAGAAGCTGACTCAGTCCCAGATTCTTGAGTTAATCCCCAGAGTTAAGGGGCAGGTTGGCCGTGACCCCAGCAAGTGGAGATGATTTCTACGTTCCCAAACCTCCAGGTCCAGCGCAATTCAAGCCACCTACATGTGGAAAATGAAAATAAGCTGGAACCACTCACGGCCCTGCCATGGCTGGTAACTGATTGGGCCCACACTGTGCGAGTTGGATAGGAAGATGAAGGAAGCGGAGAACTTCTGGAAGGAAAGAGGCCAGGGGAATCTGTTGGGGCCTCCTCTAGGATTCATGGTCAGAAATACTGCCACATCTTTGAGCTGTTTCATAAGCAGAGGGCCATCAGCAGAGAACTCTGTACATATCACCTGATTGCCAAGTGCAAAAGAAGTTTACAGGAATTCGTGCTGCTGGCGGTGTGGATAACAACTCCAGATGAACTACACCAGCTGGGTCCCCAAAGCCAGCGGGGAGCGGCAATACGGTCGGTGCAGTCAGGCCCTTCGGCCACAGGAGCTGTCCCCTCCCCCACAGAGCTACTCTGGCCCAGGCGCCCGCTTTGCCCTGGGCTTTAAGGCTCTGGATGCCTTAAAAGTGATCCAGTGATCTGACATGACTGCCCCAACCTTGAATACTCCGTGGTCACCTCCCAGAACGCCTTCACCCTCCCCAGTGGCAGGACTGAGCCTCTGCCACCTCCCGGTCTGGAACTCACATCCCCACTGCGTTTGAGAGACAAGAAAATATGGCAAGGGGACATCCGTACACCCAGGTTCCTTCCCTGCCCTAAATCCAACTTCGTGAAAATAAAACTTCAAATTGAAAGCAATAAGCAGTTGCCAGGGAGAAGATCCTGACTCCTGCTATGGTCCTTCACAGGCAGGAAGGTAGCGCTCCCAGGAAGGGTTAAGTTCAGGCGGTTCAAGGTGGAGAAATGCAGCCTTGTGCTTTCAGAGTCTTTCCACCAGGTGGCGTGTGCTAAGCCTTTGAAAAGACAAAGATTTTGCTTGAGTGACTTAAGTTTCTTTCCTAGTACAAATAGGAACTTCTCTTTCCAGGAATGTGAGGTTAATAGGGGGTGAGGGGGCAGAACTGAGTTCAGTTCCCACATTATGGAAAGAAAAGCAGAGATTCTCCCTGTCCCTTCTAGATGGGTATATGCTTGCTAAACTTTTCAATGATGTCACCTATTTTCTTCATGCACTTAAATGTGGGGGTGTGGGGAAACTATTGTCCGCTTTTCACTTTGTTTTTCGTGAACCCAAAATGTTATTCGAGGGTGAAACAGAAACACTTGACCAAAACCTTGGTTTACACTTCACCATGTAAAAAGTGGCATTAAGACTGCCTGATCTGGCTCAGCACCTGTGGCTCAAGTGGCTAAGGCGCCAGCCACATACACCTAAGGTAGCAGGTTCGAATACCAGCCCAGGCCCGTCAAACAACAATGACGGCTGCAACCACAAAATAGCCGGGTGTTGTGGCGGGCACCTGTGGTCCCAGCTACTTGGGAGGCTGAGACAGGAGACTCACTTGAGCCCAGGAGTTAGAGGCTGCTGTGAGCTATGATGCCACAGCACTCTATCCAGGGGGACAGCTTGAGGCTCTGTCTCAAAAAAAAAAAAAAAGACTGCCTGATCTTATAAGGTGCTTAATAATTTACAAAAGAAGGTGTGGTAAAAGGCACGTTGAAATGAGAAGTCCTGGAATTTCATCCTGGCTCCAAGTTTTAAAATTGCGAGATTTCTTGGTCAAGTGACAAAGTATAGGATCCTCAGTCTCAAGATCACCGAAATGGCAATGCTAACAGCTATTTGGAAAGCAAATGGGAAAATGTGCTTGAAATCTCGAGGACTGAGTTGCCCAACATCACTCGTCACCAGGGAAAAGCAAATCACAGCCACAACAAGACAGCACGAGGCACCTGTCAGGAAGGTTATTAACAAAAAATAGAAAATAACAAATGTTGGGAAATAACACGGTGGCCCGAAGGTGGAGAAAACGGAACCCTTGTGCATTGCCGGTGGGAATGTAAAAATCATGCAGCCGCTACAATTAGCCAATGTACTCAAGACTAATATGAAACCACTACGTAAACACCTCACCCCACAGGAAACAAAAACAGGGGATAGTCCGGCAAGGGGGGAGGGGAGGGCAGACGAGGGAGAATGAGGGGGCGGGGCGGAGGGGGATTGGCAAGTTCTCACCTAATGTGTACACAGCAAGCCCCCTGGGTGAAGGGCTTGACAACATCTTGAACTTAACTTAGAAATGGAAGCAATGGAACCTAATATGTGTACCCTCATATTAATCTGAAATTAAAAAAAAAAATCATGCAGCCACTGTGAAAAGGTTTGGCAGCTCCTCTAAAAGCTAAATGTGCAAGTCACTCCCAAGTATAAAGGAACTGAAATCAAGGATCCAAACAGATATTTGTATGAAGCACCCCCAAAATAGTCAAAAGGTAGAAACCGCCCGAGTGTTCACCAACAGAGGAATGGAGACACGAGGTGTGACATATGGAATATTATTCACGCATAGAAGGGAATGACGTCACGATACACGCCGAACACGGGGGAACCTTGAGATGCTGTAGGCAGTAAGTTAGACACAAAAGGACAAATTTTGTATGATTCCACTTATAAGATGTCCTTACGATAGGCGAGTTCATAGTAACAGAAAGTAGAGGTTACCAGAGGTTGGGGAGGGGAGGAATGGAAATTGTTAACATTACTTAAGAATTATAGAGCATCTGTTCAATATAATGAAATTTTTTTGCAAATAGATGTGGTTGCATGACGTGGTGAATGTAATTCATGCCACTGAATTGTACCCTTAAAAATGGTGCTGGCTTCTGCCTCACATAGGCTAAAATAGGAATGATCCGGAGAAGATGAGTGGGGCCCCTGCACATGGCAGGATGCAGATTCCTCAAGTGTTCCATATTAGAAAAAAAAAAAAAAAACAGTAAAAACAGGCTCGGTGCCTGTGGCTCAAGTGGCTAAGGCGCCAGCACACATACACCTGAGCTGGCAGGTTCAAATACAGCCTGGGGCCACCAAACAAAGACAGCTGCAGCACAAAACAAACAAACAAACAAAAAAAAAAATAGCCGGGCGTTGTGGCAGGCACCTGTAGTCCCAGCTACTTGGGAGGCAGAGACAGGAGAATCGCTTGAGCCCAGGAGTTGGAGGTTACTGTGAACTGTGATGCCACAGAACTCTACCCAGGTTAGAGCTTGAGGCTCTGTCTCAAAATAAAAATATAGTAAAAACAGTAAATTTTATGTTGTGTACATTTTACCACTATAAAAAAATACAAAAAATGGCTCAGCACCTGTGGCTCAAGTGGCTAAGGCACCAGCCACATACACCTAAGGTGGCAGGTTCAAATCCAGCCCGGGTCTGCCAAAGAACAATGACAGCTGCAACCAAAAAACAGCCGGGCATTGTGGCGGACGCCTGTGGTCCCAGATACTTGGGAGGCTGAGGCAGTAGACTCTTTAAGCCCAGGAGTTGGAGGTTGTTGTGAGTTGTGATGCCACAGCACTCTACCCAGGGGGACAGCTTGAGGCTCTGTCTCAAAAAAAAAAAAAATTACAAAAAAAATTGGGTGGGTTTGGACTAATATTGCATTCAAAATCAAGTATAGGGGCAGCACCTGTGGCTCAGTGGGTAGGGTGCCGGCCCCATATACCAAGGATGGCAAGTTCGAACCTGCCCCAGTCAAATGGCAACAAAAAAAAATAGCCTGGCTTGTGACAGGCGCCTGTAGTCCCAGCTACTCCGGAGGCTGAGGCAAGAGAATCGCCTAAGCCCAGGAGTTGGATGAAGGTTGCTGTGAACTGTGATGCCATGGCACTCTACCGAGGGTGATAAAGTGAGACTGTCTCAAAAAAAAAAAAAAGAAAAAGAAAAAGAAAATCAAGTATAGATTTGGGAATGGTATTTTTCTAAGTAAATATATTGGTGATTAGATTTCCTTTTCCAAGAAATTAAAATCTCAAGACCTGACATATAACATATTCAAATCCCATGTACATGTTGAGTCTCTTTTGGCCCAAGTGATCTTTCCAGCAATCCTTCAAGGTACCAAAGAAGCACCAACATAATCCCGCTGTCCCTGTGTGGCACACTTCCAGAATTCCTTCTAGGGGCAGATTACTGCTTAGTCTTAAAGTCTAAGACTTAGACAGAAAGGACAGGAGCAGGAAGAGCTCAGCACGGGGAGAGGACTCAGAAGTGCTCTGTGTGCCAAATCATCTCTGATTTCTCCTCTGAGCCCAAATTCTACCTTCTGCATTCTTCCCAGATCCCCCAATCAGAATTAATTTCTCCGTGTCCAATATTTTCCAGCCCCTTTATGGCATTTCTACAATCTACCCCACAGAGTTTCACATGCATACATCCCGCTCAGCATATTTGGAGGACCTAAAAGGCAGGGGGCCTGTCTCTCTCTCTCCCCTTCCCTCTCTGTCGCCCCCCTGTTAAACCTACTCATCTACTTCATGCCTCAGCTCTATCAAGTCCGACAGCAGAGTGATTTTGTCAAATATTTTTCTTCTCCTTTGTGTACTGTAATCTCAGCTATCAACGCTTACCCTCTCCCATGACACCCATGCATCATGGCCACAAAAGTCCCATTTGTGAGCACACTGACAAACTCTACAAGGAACACAAGAAAATTCTACCAAGTTCATTTGGGGATGGAGGGTCATTCCTCAAAGACTCACACACCTGGCTGCTACCGAGAGCTCAGCTTCTCGCTGGCTTTTGGCAGGAAGCCTCAGTTCCTGGCCATTTGAGTACATCCATTAGGGTTGCTTGAGTATCCTTGCAATAGGGCCACTGGCCTCCTTAAAGCCACTTGTCCAAGAGGGAATAGGAAGAAGTCTCAATACCTTTTATGACTTAGCCTCAGAAGTCACACACCATCACTTCCACCACATTTCAGTCATTAAAAATCAGGTAGGAGAGGGCAGCAACAGTGACTGCAGATGCCTGCCAGGAGCAGTTCTCGCCCCTCCTCCTACGCTTTGCAGTTGTGACCAACAGAGATCATCTATGCCATCAAAAAAGAAAAAGTCAGGTGGTACATCCCATATTAGGGGAGAAGTATTGTGCCTTGCTTTTTATATTTTTATATTCTTGAGACAGAGTCTCATTTTGTCACCCTCAGTAGAGTGCCTTGACGTCCTAATTCACAGCAACCTCAAACTCCTAGGCTCAAGCAGTTCTTTTGCCTGAGCTTCCCTAGTATCTGGCATTACAGGCACCCAGCACAGCACCCGAATATTTTTAGAGGTGGGGTCTCACTCTTGCTCAGGCTGGTCTCAAACCTGTGAGCTCAGGCAATCCACCATCTTGGCCTTCCAGAGTGCTCGGATTACAGAATTACAGGCATGCATGAGCCCCCTCACTTGGCCCTGTACCTTGCTTTTTAAAAGGAGAATCATCAAAGATTGTGTGAACTTTTTTCTTTTTTTTAAAGAGACAAAGTCTTATTTTGTCACCCTCGGTAGAGTGCTATGGCAGCACAGCTCACAGCAACCTCCAGCTCTTGGGCTTAGGTGATTCTTTTGCCTCAACCTCCTAAGTAGCTGGGACTACAGGCGCCTGGCACAGCGCCTGGCTATTTTTTTGTTGCAGTTTGGCCAGGGCCAGGTTCAAACCCTCCACCCTCAATATGTGAGCCCTGCACCCTACTCACTGAGCCACAGGAGCCACCCATGTGAACATATTTTAAAATCACCAAACCCATGTGCTTATCACCCATAGATTTACAGACACAGACCCCTTCCTCACTTATGGGGGAGATTTCACTTCCCTAAATTGAGTGCCCCAAGCTATCCCAGGTCCTGGGAAGTCCCCACACAGCAGTAATTCCTTATTTTCTCAATGCTACCAGCTGTTTATGATGGCTTGAGCCCTTCCAAACTCCAAAGTGTCAACTGTCCACTACTGAATATTTACTAGGCACCATTAGTGACCCACACACAAAGCAGAAAGGAGAAAATAGATTTTAAAAAAAAACAGTTTTTCTGACTCAGATGGTTCACAGTTTAGGGTAAGTGAAAATTAATCCAGTACAGGGTGATAAGTACGATGATAGAATTCTGCTTCTGGGGCCACAGGAAGGAGACGCTATATCAATAAGAAAGTGAAAAGAGGGAGAGATGTATTTACCAGGAAGATAATCTTGGAGACGTATTTTAAATGTTGAGTAGATTTAACCAAGTCAAAAGGGAAGGAATGTAACCTAAGAGATCCTGGGCTCATAGAAGACACGGAGATAAAAAAGACACGGAGATAAAAAAGAACATTTTGAATTTTCTCATTGTTTCTTGGAACTGGTATACAAGAGCACTCAAGGCGGGAAACAGGCTCGGCGCCTGTGGCTCAAGCTGCTGGGGCGCCAGCCACATACCCCTAGGGTGGCAGGTTCAAATCTAGCCCGGACCCGCCAAACAACAATGATGGCTGCAACCAAAAAATAGCCTGGCATTGTGGCAGGTGCCTGTGGTCCCAGCTACTTGGGAGGCGGAGGCAGGAGACTCGCTTGAGCCCAGAAGTTGGAGGTTGCTGTGAGCTGTAATGCCAGGGCACTCTACCCAGGGGGACAGCTTGAGGCTCTGTCTCAAAAAAAAAAAAAAAAAAAAAAAAAGAGACAGGCAAAAAAAGCATTAAGAGAAGGAATCAGAAAGCACATCAGCTTAGTCTGGAGCAGGCGTCCTCAAACTATAGCCCACGGGCCACCTGCGGCCCGCCTAGGACATTTATCCAGCCCACCAGGTGTTTTTCCCACCACTGCCTGTCCTGCTTAGCAGCTGACTCGTCCCAGGGCCCGCAGTCCAGCCCTCCAACAGTCTGAGGGACAGTGAACTGGCCCCTGTTTAAAAAGTTTGAGGACCCCTGGTCTGGAGCACACTGAGTGTGAGTGATTGCAGAGGAACGCTCCTACAAAGGCCCTTCCTTAGTTTGGTCTCTTTGGGCAGAGTTGAATTGGAGTTAACAGAAAACTAAACTATAGATTTTATGTGAAATAGTGTAAGATTGTTTTGTGGTTTTGTTTCGCTTTATTTTCTTTGTCATTTTTTTTTTTGCTTTGTTTCAGTTTTTATTATCTCCTATTTGACCTTCATTACTGAATCTTTATAGGCACGTAGCATTTTTATAATAGTTTGGATTTCAATGGTTATTTCCAAATTGTTTAAGGGTACTAGAAAACTTTAGGGCCAGGTGCGGTGGCTCACGCCTGTAATCCCAGGACTTTGGGAGGCCGAGGCGGTGGATTACCTGAGCTCAGGAATTTGAGACCAGCCTGAGCAAAACTGAGACCTCATCTCTAAAAAATAGGCAGATGCCTATTAGTCCCAGCTACTTGGGAAGCTGAGACAAAAGAATCCCTTGAGCCCGGGAGTTTGAGGTTGCTGTGAGCTATGATGCCACAGCACTGTACCCAGGGTGACAAAGTGTGACTCTGTCTCAAAAAAAAAAGGAAAGTAAAAAAGAAAACATCTTTATTCCTTGCAGGTTTTTTTAAATGCCCCATTCAAATTGGTTACATGGTGATACATTCCTACAATAAAACAATAGGCAACTGTTTAAAAATAGTTTGTACTAAAAAATATCTAATGAGTAGGGCAATGTCAGGAAATACTCTTAAGTGAAATAAAGCAGGCTATAAAGTAGTATGTGCAATATGAATCTAAATTTCATAAAAATATGTATCCATGTCCAGGGAGGAGAATGGAAGGCAGGTAAAAACAGCAAAATATCGTTATGTCTCTCTCGGAGTGTTGGGGTTTTGTAACAATTTCTTTTACTTTCTTATTGTGTTTTTATGAGTTTGCTAAAATCGAAACCATGAATATTTAATACACTAGAGTTTAAAAATTAATATTATTTCCAAATGTTTTGTCTTACAAATGTATTCTATACCTCTAGTGTCAAACCTTAAATACGGGAAATCAATTCACCAAACCAGCAGCAGTTATCTTTGGACTGTGAGAAGAAGAGTAATATGGCTCGGCGCCTGTGGCTCAAGCTGCTAAGGTGCCAGCCACGTACACCTAAGGTGGTGGGTTTGAATCCCCAGCCCGGACCCGCCAAACAACAATGATGGCTGCAACCAAAAAATGGCCGGGCGTTGTGGCAGGCGCCTGTGGTCCCAGCTACTTGGGAGGCTGAGGCAGGAGACTCACTTGAGCCCAGGAGTTGGAGGTTGCTGTGAGCTGTGATGCCACGGCACTCTACCCAGGGGGATAGCTTGAGGCTCTGTATCAAAAAAAAAAAAAAAAAAGAAAGAAGAGTAATATGTTTTCTTTACAGTTTTTTCTTTTTTTTTTTTTGCATTTTTCCCATAATACAAATGTTTATAATTAGAAACAGGTTTTTGGAAAGAAACACATTTATTTCCTTCCTCTGTCCCATAAAAGTTCAGCTCTCAGGAAAGGGCCCCAGTGTGAATCATTTGCACCTCAGTGTGACTTGACACCTCTCCCCCAGAGGTGTTTACCTTCCTGTTACTCTCTCTAATTAGGGGGGGACAGAACTGAGTTGCCTAAAGGTCAGATGTCAGGTGGCTTAGCCCACCTGCTGCCCCGCCAGAGTTTCATAGATTCGTCCTCAAAGGAAAACCCTCTTCATGATTTGTCCCTCTCCTACCAGGGACTAATAACCCTGTCGCCACGGTTTCCTCTTTTGATGATTATGTCTCCCTCATATTCTGGCTTTCTGGTGTTCAGCGTGGGATTCTTTAACCGGTAGAGCCTGTTTGCTGCAACGAGCCACTGATAAGAAAAACCAGAGCAGCCTCCAGTGGCAGAGAGGTGAATTCCTTTTACACCTATTTTTCTTTCCACCAACACCACCCACCTTTTTGTTTGAATTCTCACCCATCCACTTACCCCAGATTTTCTCAGACAGCTTAATTTCAAATATCCAGTTCCGCTATCTCCTTCCCCAGGCTTGTGTTTTTGCCAGATTCCTGGTTCTGAAAATGTGGTCACCATAAATGGCCAAAATGATCTTGTCTCACTTTTTTAATGCCAACTTAAGTGAGAGAAGACTCAAGTCTTTACACACAGAGAGAGAAAGAAATGAATGAATGAACAAATTAATGGGTAAGGAGTTATATATGCTTTATACACAGTCAGAGTAATTAACAGTAAATTCAAGGAGGCTGAGTGAGGCAGGAGGATCCCTTGAGCCAGGAGTTGAGGGTGCAGTGAGCTGCCATGAGGCCGCTGCACTCCAGCCTAGGTGAAAAGGTGACTCTGTCTCAAAAAATAAATAAAATAAAATAAATTGAGTAAAGCTGAATTTACCCTGTATGTGACAACATGAAAATATGATAAACATAATAACTGATTGGTGCTTATTATGTGGCAGAGACTGTTCCAATTGCATCATGTGTATAAATAACGTTAATTGATATTAACCCATTCATTCAATTATGTTGCAATGCTGTAAAACAGCAAAGCCCCAGGGACTATTAAAATGTTTAGGACTATTTACCCATCCGTTTTTTAGTACTTACATCTTTCCCTTGCTATTAGTTCCTGATCTTTCATTATTATTAGGTTCCTAAATAGCACCTCTTCAGATTTCTGATTCCCTTAGTCTCTTACAGATTTAGAAGGACAAACGGATCATCTTGGAATTATATCCAGAAAAAGGAAAAAATACATTCAATAAGGGAATATAAATAAAAATACATTAATAATAATACGTGTGCAGTACCCATCTATAGAAATATTCTCAATATATCTATTACATTTGTTTTAGGCACCAGAGTACTGATTTTAACTTTTTCATTTTTTTATTTTTATTTTTTGAGACATAGTCACACTTTGTAACCCTCAGTAGAGTGTCATGGCTTCACAGCTCACAGCAACCTCAAAGTCTTGGGCTCAACCGATTCTCTTGCCTCAGCCTCCAGAATAACTGGGACTACAGGTGCCAGGCACAATGTCCAGCTATTTTTAGAGACGGGATCTTGCTTTGACTCAGGCTGGTCTCAAACTTGTGAGCTCAGGCTGGTCTCGAATCTGTGAACTCAGTCAATCCACCCGCCTTGGCCTCTCAAGTGCTGGGATTACAGGAGTGAGCCACCATACCCAGCCCAATTTTACTTTTTATCTTGAAATAACTTCAAATTTGGGCAGTGCCTGTAGCTCAGTGGGTAGAGCCCCAGCCCCATATATCAAGGGTGGTGGGTTAGAACCTGGCCCCAGCCAAACTGCAACAAAAAATAACCAGGCACTGTGGCAGGCACCTGTAATCCCAGCTTCTTGGGAGGCTGAGGCAAGAGAATCACCTAAGCCCAGGAGTTGGAAGTTGCTGTGAGCTGTGACATCACAGCACTCTACCAGGGGCGATAAAGTGAGACTGTGTCTCTAAAAAAAAAAGAAAGAAAGAAAGAACTTCAAATTTATAAGAATAATACAAAGAACTCTCAAACATCTTTCAAACCTTTGCCAAGATTTCATCAACTTCAGCTTTTAGAAATATTTCAATAAGGTCATGGATACAATTTCTTAAGATCCCTGGTTAAAAAAAAAAAATGTGACCATTCTAAAGAGCTTTTAGTTCATTTAGTTCATTGTACATTTAATTCCAAACTTTTCCTCCCCTTCACGGATAATTGAAATTTGGTTAAATTCGTTTTTATTACCTCCTTTGAACCAGAAATCACAAACATGGAAAAGCCCTACAAATATCGCTGAGACCATCAACCCCAGACATGACAGAAGTTAAACTATTACAGATGGGAGAAAGTTAATCGTGGCTTGAAGCTGTACCATTTCTCTAGTAAGTAAATTGCTCGAAACGTTCTGTAAGTGGCACCTCACAGGTAGAAGTCCCTTTGTCTACTCTCACTCTTTAATAGGGAGGCACCCCTGACCTCATCAAACTTGGACGCTGCTGTAATAAACCAAAAATATAACTCAATTTCTCTTAAATCTTTTATTCTGTGGCCAAACTACACATCATCATAACTCTTTTTCCATAATCAATGCTTTTTCTAACCCCTGCAATCTGTGTTATGGATAAAGAAGACTGATGGATAAACTATAAAACTTCACTGAAAGTCTCCCATCATGTGCAAGACACAGGGCTGAAGCTAATGCGGAATTGAGTAACAGATTCTGGCTGGCACCCATAGCACAGTGGTTACAGTGCCAGCCACATACACGGAAGGTGGCAGGTTCTAACCCAGCCCAGGCCAGCTGAGCAATGACAACTGCAACAAAAAATGGCCAGGAGCTGTGGTAGGCACCCGTAGTCCCAGCTACTTGGGAGGCTGAGGCAAGAGAATTGCCTAAGTCCAAGAGCTAGAGGTTGGCTGTGAGCTGTGATGCCACCACACTCTACCAAAGGTAACAAAGTGAGATTCTGTCTCTAAAATAAATAAATAAAATTAAAAATAAATAAATAATAAATAACAGATTCTGATAAGAGGAATTGGAGAGCCAGGCTCCAAGTCAGCCCCCATGGTTGTAAGACACAGGCCTGCCCCCATGGACGGCCTTCAGGACCCTGTGTTCCCTCACCACTGCAGACCCAGGCACCAGGCCAGCACCCATGGACCCAGGCTCCAGCAAGTCCCTATAGGCCCAGGCTTCAGGCTGGCCCCCCAGGACCCCACACCCCAAACTCACCCCCACAAACTCAGAGCCCCTTTCCCGTGAATTTAGCAGAAAGTGTCTCCCAGCACTGGGCCAGCCCCATAGATTCAGGCTCAAGGTTCACTCCAGTGCCAAGTCAGCTCCTGCACACCCAGACTCTAGGCCCATCCCCCTGCATCCAGGCTCCAGGCCTGCTCCTACATACCCAGTCATTAGGCCCGCCCTCTTGGCCCAGGCTCCAGGCTCAATCCCACAGACCCAAGCACAATCCTTGGATTGTGGATCCAGAAAGCAAGCCAGCCTGCTTGAGAAATCAGCAGCAAGCCTCCATGGACACTGCCAGACCCACCCAGAAACTCTGGACAAGCCAAATGGCAAAGCACTTTTCCTGATGAAGTTAGTCTGTGAAGACTGGAATAGGTGCTTACATCTTCAAGTGTACAGACACCAACATGTGGCCACAGAAACCTGAATAATCAGGGAAACAGGACATCACCAGAGAGAAAAATTAAAGCACCAGTAATGAGAAATGGAAATCTACCAATGATCTGACAAAGACATCAGTTTAGACACGACTCTGAGTTTACAGGGAATACAGAGGTAGAGAAAAAACATAAATAACACAATGATGAAACAGACAAGTCCAGTGTATGAGACATCCTTTGAGACAATTGGCCTAGGCCAGTGCGGTGGCTTGCACCTGTAATCCCAGCACTGTGGGAGGCCAAGGAGGATCCAAGGTGGATCCTTTGAACTCAGGAGTTCAAAACCAGCCTGAGTAAGAGCGAGATCCCATCCGTAAAAACTAGCCAGGCATTGTGGCTGATGCCTGTAGTTCCAGCTACTTGGGAGGCTAAGGCAAGAGTAACGCTTGTGCCCAAAAGTTTGAGGTTGCTGTGAGTTATGATACCACAGCACCCTACCCAGTGTGAAAAAGTGAGGCTCTGCCTCAAAAAAATAAAAAAAAGAAACTGGCATTTTACATCTAATAAGCCAACATAACACAGAGGAAATAATGGCAGAGGGATTAACGTTCTAAGTTCAAAAGGTATAACAACTAAATTTATTAATTTTGTTGTCTCATTGGTTAAAAAAACAAACTAACCAAAGTTCTGATGAAGTGTAGATGATCTCACAGTGACTCTGGGGTGTTTTTCTGAAAACATGAGATCCCTCACTGTGCTGTCCGATACACCCTTGACCTAAGCTGTTAAAATGAAAAAAAGGGGGTGAAGCTGAAAAATTTGCAGGAACAATTAGAGAAAGAATATGAACTGCATATTTAAAAAATATTAAACAATTATTGTCAGTAGGGTGGCTATAATCAACAATAAGTTATGGTATATTTTTAAATAAGTTGTTGGGTTTTTTGGAGACAGAGCCTCAAGCTGTCCTGCTGGGTAGAGTGCCGTAGCATCACAGCTCACAGCAACCTCCAATTCCTGGGCTCAAGCGAGTCTCCTGCCTCAGCCTCCCAAGTAGCTGGGACCACAGGTGCCTGCCACAAAGCTCAGCTATTTTTTGGTTGCAGCCATCATTGCTGTTTTTGGTGAGCCTGGGCTGGATTCGAACCCACCACCTTAGGTGTATGTGGCTGGCGCCTTAGCCACTTGAGCCACAGGCGCCGAGCCTTAAATAAGTTTTAAAAGAGTGGCACCAAAGTGTTCCTAACAAAAAGAAATGATGTCTTTGATGGACACCGCAAACATCCTAATCGCATTATCACACATTGTATGCCTATATCAAAACATCTCATGTATTCCATACTTATATATATAATTATTATGTGCCCCTAATAATTTAGAATGCAGAATTCTAAAAATGAAATTATTGTCAACCTCCTTAGGTGTCATATTGCATTGTGGTTAAATGAGGTCTAACAAGAAGTTCGAGAACTCATCCTAGAAAAAGTGGTACATACCTCACTGCTGAATATCACTGTGGTCACCTTCAAAGTACCCTCCTTGGGAAGCTATGCACATACACCAGCACCTAGGCCATCCTTCAAAACAATCTTGGAACTCTTTATCTGGACCAGCCATCAGAGCTGTTCTCTTATTACCCTTAGTGTCCTGAATATCATCAAAATGTCTTCCTCTTAATATTTCCTTTATCATCAAGTAAAGAAAAAGTCACTACTGGGGGCCAGTCACTGAGAGGGGAGGGTGTTCCAATACAGTTATTTGTTTACTGGCAAAAACTCCCTGAAAGACAGTGCCATGCGACCTGGTGCATTGTCATGATGCCAGAGCCACACCTTTCTCAGGCCCAGATTTTCAGTGAAGATCTTCCTGTTTCTCTGTTGATGTTTACTTGTTTTGCTCCACTTCTCACCGTCATCCGATGATTTCGACACACAATTCCACGAACTTTTGCAATGTTTTCATCCGTTTGCTTGTTACTGGCAGCCGTGACCTAGCTCCTTCAGTGGCGCTTTCTCTCTCCTCTGCTCTTTATATTTATGCTAAATTGGGATAAGTAGCTTCTTAAATAGCATAATCTTAACATAGGTAATTTAAAGTTACAGTAGCCAATCTGAGAAAAATTTGATTTGACCAAAATTTTTGGATCCCAACCCAAAGAAATGATGTTTTTTAGATGATGGATGCTAATTACCATGATCCGATCATTATACATTACATGTGTATGTGTATACGTATACATACTTTATACGTATTAAAATTTTTTTTTTTTTTTTGAGACAGAGCCTCAAGCTCTCCCCCTGGGTAGAGTGCTATGGCATTACAGCTCACAGCAACCTCCAACTTCTGGGCTCAAGCGAGTCTCCTGCCTCTGCCTCCCAAGCAGCTGGGACCACAGGCGCCCGCCACAATGCCCGGCCATTTCTTGGTTGCAGCCATCATTGTTGTTTGTTCAGTCCGGGCTGCGGATTTGAACCCGCCACCTTAGGTGTACGTGGCTGGTGCCCTAGCCAGTTGAGCCACAGGCGCCGAGCCTATTAAAATGTTTTATACGTTATACAGGGTATCCATAAAGTTTGTGTACAATTTAAATTTTTTTTAATTAAAATTTCAAATTAAATATTTTTAATTTAAATTGCACATGAACTTTACGGACACCTTGATGTTTGAAAACAAAGCAAATATCCAATGGCGTATGTTTTTTTCATTAGTAAATAAGAGGAAGCACCTAAAAGACATTTGGATTCCAAAATTGTTTTCTTAAAAAATTTCTTAAGGGGCCGGGCATGGTTGCTCACACCTGTAATCCCAGCAGTTGGGAAGCCGAGGTGGGTGGATTGCCTGAGCACACAGGTTCAAGACCAGCCTGAGCCAGAGCAAAACCCTGTCTCTAAAAAGTAGCCAGGTGTTGGGCTGGGCACCTGTAGTCCTAGCTACTTGGGAGGCTAAGGTAAGAGGATCACTTGAATCCAAGACTTTGAGGTTGCTGTGAGCTAAGACACAGCAGCACTCTACTGAGTAAGACTTCTGTGTCAAAAAAAAAAAAAATTCTTAAGGGAAAAAAGGGAAACTGAAATCTTTTTAGATCCCTCTAAATCAGAATTCCAAACCTAGTAGCTTTATCCTAACATGCCTCCTCCCACATTCTGTAGTCCTTAAACTTCTTTCTGCAGCTTTCTTTCTTTTCCTCTTGTCTGTTCCCCTTTCTTCCTGGCTGGCCAGAAGCCCTCGAAACTCAATTGCCTCTTACAATAAACTTCTCTTTAAACAAACAAAAGTTTTTATGGTTGATTTTAAGCCCTTATATCACTCTTCGCTGGCAGCCATTGTCAAAAACTTTAGAAAGTCTAGACAGGATAGAGAGAAATTTGTAGAAAGGGGAAAAAATATTTGATATGGCATTTCCAATCTGGAGAATTCTAGCCTGTCCTCCTGGTGACTGGGGCATGCATTGCACTGGGACTATTGTTAAGGAGCTTTACAAGCCTTGACATATTCTGATATCATACTGTGCCTATCACTCCTGATATTTCAGAAAAGATAGAAATAATGGAATTCTAAAACTCAACTGGGCAAAATTCTTCAAGACTCTCAAACTTTGATAGCCTAAGGTATCGCCATTAGCTTTAATGATAATGAGATCAATTACTTCTGGGACCCATCAGCTCTTTCCCCATGAGCTAGTCAGTGGTTGGCTCACAAGTCTAAAAATATTACCATTAAGTTCAGACTTCACTCTGTCATAAGCAGACATGGTCAACTATTTTAAGGGACTTACATAACACACCCAGTCTTATCACCAATAGATCAGAGTAACCTTTCTTCAACATTATCCTGAATAATGTTTGCGTGACTTAAAATATGGAGACCTGGTAGTTTGGAACAAGCACCAGAAAAAGACAGCCTTTGAACTATGATGTCCGCATCCTACTTCCAAAACTCTGTGAAGTTGTCACTTTCCAGGGCAAAAGAGACTGGGGAGATATGATTAAGCTAAGGCCCTTGGGATGGAGAAATTGTTTTGGATTTTCCAGGTGGAGCCAATGTGTTTACAAGCACCCTTTTAAGTGAGAAAAAAAGGTGTCACAGATGAAGAAAAAGCAATTGATGAGAGAGGCAGAAAGATTTAAAAATACTGCATTGCTGGCTTTAAAATGAAGGAATTGATCACAAGCCAGAGAATACAGGTGAACGGCAGAAGCCAGGAAAGGCAAGCAAGCAGATTTGCTCCTAGAATCTACAGAACAAAAACACCCCAGAAACTGATTTTAGACTTCTGACCTCCAGAAATGTAAGAAAATAAGTTTATGTTGTTTTAAAAGCCATAAGCTTATGGGAATTAATTACAGTAGCCATAGGAAACCAGTACAAAGTGAAACTAATCAGTCAACACTTCCGTGCATATATGGAAACATTCTCCAAAATCAAGCCTGTGGGAGGGGGCAGGAAGGGATAGATAAATTCACAGCTAATAGGTACATTCTCTGGTTGATGAGTACACTTATGACTTTGACCTAACCTGTACAAAAGCAATTTATGTAAACAACACATTTGTTTTTCTATAATATTCTGAATTTTTTTTTTTTAGAGACAGAGTCTCACTTTGTCACCCTTGGCAGAGTGCTGTGGCATCACAGCTCACAGCAACCTTCAGCTCTTGGGCTTTAGGCAATTCTCTTGCCTCAGCCTCTCGAGTAGCTAGGAGTCCAGGTGCCAGCTATATTTTTGTTGCAGTTTGGTTAGGGCCGGGTTTGAACCCGCCGCCCTCGGTATATGGAGCCAGCACCCTACTCACTTAGCCATAGGCGCAGCCCAATATTCTGAAATGTTTTTAATTAAAAAAATTAATCTTGGGGCTCAGTGCCTGTAGCCCACTGGCTAGGGCACTGCCCACATACACGAGAGCTGGCAGGTTTGAGCCCGGCCCAGGCCTGCCAAACAACAATGACAACTGCAACAAAAAAATAGCCTGCATTGTGGGTGGGCACCTGTAGTCCCAGCTACTCAGGAGACTGAGGCAAGAGAATGGCTTAAGCCCAAGAATTTGAGGTTGCTGTGAGCTGTGATACCACCACACTCTAACAGAGGGTGACATAGTGAGATTCTGTCTCAAAAAAAATAAAAAAGAATCTTAAGATGGGGAGGTGATTCGCCTCGGATTATCTGAGTATGCCTAATGGTATCAGAAGGGTCCTTCTAAGAGGGAGGCAGGACGGTCAAAGTCAGAGGTGAAACAACAAAAGAAGAAGCTCCTTATTGCTCTTTGAGACAGAGGAAGAGATCACCAGAGCCTGAGAATGTAGGCACCCCCAGGAAGCTGGAAACAGAGTCTCCCCTAGACCCTTCAAAGCCTTGATGGCCCCTTGATTTTAGCCCTGTGAGACTCATTTCAGATTTCTGACCTCCAAAACTGTAAGAGAATAACTTTGTGTTATTTAAGCTACAAAAAGGAAAAGAAAACTAATTCGATGCCTCCCAAAGACAGGTAAAATACACCTGAGGCACTGGAAGACTGTCCTTATTAGAGAACTTCACTGAGCATTCTTAGGAATCTGAAGAAACAAACAGTCTTTCAGAAGAGACAACATTCACCCAAGAAGTTGGACCAAAAAGCTAACCGTGAGAGAAGTCGGCAGATTGCTGCTCTTTAACCTACATTCTTTTGTTTTCTGTTTTCCTACCCATTTCCTTTTCTCTCTTGCTGATTCAAGCTTGTTCTAGCTATTTTATACCTTAGGCCCCTATTCTTAATATTGCTTTTTGCAGCCTTCTTCATTCCTTGACAAAAGTCCAATACTTGGCTACTTACTCAAGAACTGGTTAAAGCATACAACAAAACTGGCTGTTGAGTCTGTGCACTTTTTTTTTTTTCTGTTAAGACTCATTCAGCTTTCCTTCGTTTTAGGTCCTTACAATAAATCAGCTGGCTTTCTGGGTAAAAATTCCACCATTAGGTGACTTTTTGTTGAGACAGAGTCTCCTTTTTTTGCCATCAGTAGAGTGCTGTAGTGTCATAGCTCACAGCAACCTCAAACTCTTGGGCTTAAGCAATTCTCTTGCCTCAGCCTCCCAAGTAGCTGGGATACAGGTGCCCTCCACAACATCTGATTGTTTTTGGAGACAGGGTCTTGCTCTAGCTCAGGCTGGTCTCAAACTTATGAACTCAGGTGATCCACCAGCCTCAGCTTCCCAGAGTGCTGGGATTACAGGCATGAGCTAGGTGACTTTTTAGATGCAAAAATTCCACAATAGTCCAGCTCTCCAGAAATCACAACCCCCTATCATATTATACCTAAAAAAGAAAAATACTACTTGGAACATTTTGTTTGAACTATATTTCATAACCAAACTTACACTGAAATAGAACTTGGGAGAAGACGAGTAGGATGGTGTATATTTGGAACCTGTGTCAGTTTCACATCTTCTGAAGCAGACACAGTTTCTTTCCTTTTGCTTTAGACCAGTGATATTCATCTGGGGATGATTTTTCCTCCCTCCGATAGATATTTGGCAATTCGTAGACACATTTGTGGTTGACACAGTGGAGGTGTGGGAGTGGCGGCGCTCCTGGGATCTGATGGGTGATGCCTGAGCTGCTGCTAAACATCCTAGAATTCACAGGACGGCCTCGATTCAGCATCAACCCCAACGGAGGTGACCAGAGTTAATACAGACAGACATCAGGTCCAAAGTTAGTTTAGGATAGGTTAGATTCAAAATCCTCCATAAGATTGCTCTCACTTCAGATACCAGCTTCTAACTGGGCATTGCACACTTCTAACTGGGTACAAATTTAGGACCTCTAAGACCCAAGCATGACCCTTCTCTTAGTCTGTCTGTGTCACAGCATTCCAATGGGTAATTGAGTCTTGAGTGCACAGTTGTCTCAACAAATAATAATCCAATAAAAAGAGCTGAACACAGGCTGTGCCTGTGGCTCAGTGGGAAAGGTGCTGGCCTCATATACAGAGGGTGGCAGGTTCGAACCTGGATCTGGCCAAACTGCAATAAAAAATAGCCGGGCATTGTGGCAGGTGTCTATAGTCCCAGCTACTTGGGAGGCTAAGGCAAGAGAATCACCTAAGCCCAGGAGCTTGAGGTTGCTGTGAGCTGTGATGCCACACTCTACTGAAGGTAACAAAGTGAGACTCTGTCTCTAAAAACAAAACAAAACAAAACAAAAAAAACAGTAGAACAACCTGATGCTTATGGAAGTTGAACCAATCATTCCCAGAAACCTGATATGGGATTGTGATCCCTCAAAGAGCAGTGACCATCTACATTGATCACACCCAAGATACTGATGGCCTATACTTCAGCTCAGAATGAAGAATGAGCTGGAGAAGAATGAACAACGAAATTATCTACTCCTACAGTTTGCTGTCTGCATTAATACGACTCACTATCTCACTGTCTCCATTAACATAACTTTGCTCCCCCAGGAGACTCTTGTCCAAGAAGGTGAATGTTGTAAATAACGTCACTGTTCATTGTAGAAACATATCAAAAGACGCAGCCAGCAACTCTAAAAAGCAGCAATGGATAGTTCACATAGCTCAAACTCTTTGAACTCTTCATTTCAAAATCCTTACCTTGCTGTTTCCACAAGTCCTAAACAATTATGTCATGATAATTACCCAATTCTAATCAATCCCCTGTATTGAAACGCTCACCTTAAACCAAGCATGAACGTCTCAATAAATCAGCCCTTGCAGGTGGTTCTCAGAGTTGCTGTCTGCCAAGTTAGCATTCTCCCTTACTGTGACAAGCAATAAACCCAGTTTATGTCATCAAGAGGTTATTCTGGTGATATCTGGGAGGCCAGCATTCTACAAGAACAAAGAGAAATTCTACTGCCAACAAAAAGAGAGGGCAGATTACAATAAAGAAATGGCAAGAACCCTTAAAAAAAAAAAAAGACTTCTCATCAGCAAGAATAAATGCTGGAAGACAATGAGGTAATATCCAAAGAAACATAATTGGGGATCTAGATTTCCAACCCCAGACAAAATATCTTTTACAAGTCAGGGCAGATTAGAAACTGCAGACATTCAAGCGCTTAGAAATTCCCTGCCAATAATCCTTTCCAAAAAGAACTACTAAATAAGAAAAAATAAACCTGGAAGGAATGAACAGGATAAAAATGCAATAGCATGCAAAAGAATTGTTTAAAAATGCTGGTAAGTCTATGTAAATACTGAGTGGGAAAAAAATTAGAATAGCAATCACTTTTTCTGTGTTTTTAAAACCAGCTGGCCCTTCCAGCTAAAGATAGCATATTAAAGCAAGTGTTTAGTTCTACTTTTTATCCGAAACCTCACAGAATGACAGTATATATAGATAGATAGATATACATATAGATGTAGATATTATTTTTACCAAATTGAAAAGAATGGGAAATATTAATGGCAACGAAATGTTGGGTGCTGAAAAGCAGAGGGCAAGTCAATTGGGGAATTTTGAGAATCAATCTGATTTACACCACAAAACATCCACAAGGCCAGGGACTTGACCACACTGGTACCTCTAAAAAGTGTAAAGATGGTCAGAAACACAAATTTGCTTGGAAATCTGCTGAAGTGAAATCCCCCAGTCTCCTACCACTGCGCTGTCAGGCCGCTGCTCCTTGCCTACACCAGCATGTGTTGGATGCTTATCTCTGAAGAAATAAAACAAAGGGTCACTTCATTGAGAGGAATACCAGCCATATTTGAGCATGGTATTACCCTTCTAAAACAGAGGACACTAAAAAGATGAATTATTTAATAAAAATTTCAAATAGAAGAAACAAAAACAGAGAACACCCAGGAAAGAGAACGTCAGAAGCAAAAAGAATTCCCAGCATGAAAGTAAAAGTTTTTACTCTCCAAGTTGATAACTTCTAGACACATTGCAATTAATTTTGCCAATGTTAATGTGAAGGAGAAACTTCTGCAAGCAGCCAGGTGTAAGAAAAGTATTACTTACAAAGGGAAAAGTATAAGGATGACTGCAAATCTTTCAGCCAAAACTTTCCAAGCCAGAAAAGAATGGTCTTTGACCTTCAACTTTTTTTTAAGCATTTTTTAATTAAATCATAGCTGTGATAGATAATCAATTGCATAGATTAAATTAATGCAATCACAGGGTACAGTGTGGTATTTTCATATACATTTTGAAATACTCTCATCAAACTGGTTAACATAGCCTTCATGTCATTTTCTTAGTTATTGAGTTAAGACATTCAGACTCTGCTTTTAGAAAGATTCACTTGTACCCTTGTAAGATAAACCACGGAGGTGAGCCCACCAATCACCCTCCCTCCCCCCATCTCCACCCCTCTTCCCTTCCCTCTCCCACCCCCCTCCCTATATGCTAAGGCTATAATTAGGTTATAAAATTCCTATGAAAGCTATAAATTAGTTTCAAAATAGGGCTCTGTACATTGGATACTTTTTTTCCCATTCTTGAGATACTTTGCTAAGAAGAACATTTTCCAGTTCCATCCATGTAAACATGAAGGAGGTAAAGTCTCCATCTTTCTTTAGTGCTGCATAATATTCCATGGTGTACATATACCACAATTTATTGATCCATTCGTGGGTCAATGGACACTTGGGCTTCTTCCATGACCTAGAAATTATGAATTGGGCTGCAATGAACATTCTGATACAAATATCTTTGTTGTCATGTGATTTTTGGTCTTCTGGATATATATCTAATAAAAGAATTGCAGGATCAAATAGCAGGTCTATTTTTAGTTCTCTAAGTGTTCTCCAGATGTCTTTCCAAAAGGAATGAATTAATTTGCATTCCCACCAGCAGTGTAGGAGTGTTCCCTTTTCTCCACATCCACACCAGCATCTCTGGTTTGGGGATTTTGTAATATGGGCTAATCTTACTGGAGTTAGGTGATATCTCAAAGTAGTTTTGATTTGCATTTCTCTGATGATTAAGGATGGTGAGCATTTTTTCATATATCTATAGGCCATGCCCTTCAACCTTCTTAAACAAAACAATTTCCACCTCATTATCCTATACCCTACTAAAATGAATTTCATTATTATGGAGAAATCTAATATTTCACTGGCATCCACATGCTGAGGAAATCTGCCATGACTCAACCAGCTCTACAGGAAATACTCAGACCCATTTTTCAAAACAATCAACAGGAGGGTAGAAATTAAAGAACAAAGAAATTACCCAGAAATTAAAGAACAAAGCATAGCTTCCACAATGGTGACAGGCGTAAAATTAATCTCTGGACTTCTGAAAAACAGTATGACCAAAACTTTGCCAAATATATCCGTTCTCTCAATTAATGTGAATGGTTTGAACTCTCCCTTAAAGAGACACAGGCTAGCTGACTGGATACAAAAACTCAGGCTAGATGTCTGTTGCCTACCATAAAATCACCTTACCTCAAAAGATAAAACAAGACTCAGGGTGAAGGGATAGGCAATGGTATTCCAGGCAAATGAAAAGCAGAAAAAATCCAGGATTGCAACCTGTATGCAGATACAATAGGATTCAAACCAACAAAAATAATGAAAGACAAACATTGACACTTGATACTGGTCAAGGGAAACACACAATGTGGAGCGATTTCAATAGTTAACATCTATGTGCCCTATCTGAATGCTCCTTGATATATAAAACAAACCCTAACTGATATGAACAATATGGTATCTTCCCACACTATAATAGTTGGAGATTATAACACCCTATTGGCAGTACTGGACAGATCCTCCAGGCAGAAACTAGACAAAGAAATAAAGGATTTAAACAAGACCCTAGAATGAATGAGTCTTGTTTAACAAACATTTATAGAACACTTATCCTTACAAAACCAAATACACATTCTTCTCATCAGCTCACAGATCATCTTCCAAAATTGATCTACCTTAGGTCACGAGGCTAACCTCAACAAATTCTAAAGAATAGAAATTATCCCGGCTTGGTGCCTATAGCTCAAGTGGCTAAGGCACCAGCCACATACACCTAAGGTGGCCGGTCAGAATCCAGCCCAGGCCGGCCAAACAACAGAAAAGAGTTTGGGGAAAACACTTGAAGATATTGGCCTGGGGAAAAACTTTTTGCAGAAGACCCCCCCCACCCACCCAGCAACTGCAGCAACACCAAAAATAAATAACTGGTGGCAGTGCCTGTGGCTCAGTGAGTAGGGCACCAGCCCTGTATACCAAGGGTGGTGGGTTCAAACCCGGCCCCAGCCAAACTGCAACAAAAAAATATCTGGGCGTTGTGGCAGGTGCCTGTAGTCCCAGCTACTCCGAAGGCTGAGGCAAGAGAATTGCCTAACCCAAGAGCTGGAGGTTGCTGTGAGCTGTGACACCACAGCACTCTACTGAGGGCAATAAAGTGAGACTCTGTCTCTAAAAAAATTAAATAAATAACTGGGACTTGATCAAGCTAATAAAGCTTTTGCACAGCTGAGAGTACCACAGACAAAGCAAACAGACAGCCCTCAGAATGGGAGAAGATTTTTGCATGTCATAAATCTGACAAAGCCTGATAACTAGAATCTACAGAGAACTCAAATTAAACAATAAGAAAAGTACAAACAACCCTCTATAAGTGGGCAAGTGATTCGAACAGAACCTTCTCTGAGGATGACAGATGAGTAGCCAACAAACACATGAAAAAATGCTCATTGTCTTTAAACATCAGAGAAATGCAAATCAAAACCACTCTAAGATATCACCTAACCTCAGCAAGATTAGCTCACATGACAAAGTCTCAAAATGCCAGATGCTGTTGTGGATATGGAGAGAAGGGAACACTTCTACACGGCTGGTGGGATTGCAAACTAATACAGCCCCTACTGGAGACAAGTATGGAGAATCCTCAAAGATCTAAATTTGTGGACCTTACATTTGACCCGCAATCCCATTACTGGGTGTCTACCCAAAAGAACATAAATCATTTTACCACAAAGACATTTGTACTCAAATGTTTATTGTGGCTCAATTCATAATTGCCAAGTCAAGGAAGTAACCTAAGTGCCCATCAATCCATGAATGGATCAACAAACTGTGAAATATGTATACCATGGAATATTATGCAGCCATTAAAAAAGATGGAGACTTTACATCTTTTACATTTACCTGGATGGAGTTGAAATACATTCTTCTTAGCAAAGTATGGCAAAAATGGAAAGATGAATATCCAATGTCCTCCATATTAGTATGAAATCAACATATAAACAATGACATATTCCTAAGAACAATAAAACACTATTATATCCAGTTCCGGGGTAGAGGGAAGTAGGGGCAGAGATGACGTATGGTGGGAGGAGGGGGGCATGAGGCAGGATCTCACCTACTGTGTACATTGTGAGGGTGTCTAACATGCTTTCTGGGTGAGGGGCTCTTCTATAAATGGAACTTTACCCTGGAAGTGAGAAAAAGGTAACCTAAATATTGTACCCTCATATCAATTTGAATAAAGTTTTCTTGTTTTTTTTTTTTTTTTTGAAACAGAGTCTCACTATGTCACCCTTGGTAGAGTGCTGTGGCATCACAACTTATAGCAACTTCAAACTCTTGGGCTTAAGTGATTCTCTTGCCTCAGCATCCTGAGTAGCTGGGACTTACAGGCACCTGCCATAACACACAATGCCAAGCTATTTTTTTTTTTTCAGTTTTTGGCCGGAGCTGGGTTTGAACCTGCCACCTCCGGCATATGGGGCCAGTGCCCTACTCCTTTGAGCCACAGACGCTGCCCCAATGCCCGGCTGTTTTTTGGTTGCAGTTGTCATTATTGTTTAGAAGGCCCGCCAGCCTCAGGGTATGTGGCTGGCACCCTACTCACTCGACCACAGAGCCAAGCCTTGAATAAAGTTTAAAATAAAATAAATAAATAAATAAAACAAAAAAGAAAGTTAAACAAGAAAGCATATACCCCTCAAAAAAAAAATTTTTTTTTGAGACAAAGTTTCACTTTGTTGCCCTCAGTTTAGTGCTGTAATGTCACAGCAACCTCAAACTCCTGGGCTCAAGTGATCCTCTTGCCTCAGCCTTCCAAGTACTGCCACAATGCCCAGCTATTTTTTAGAGACGAAGTCTTGCTCTGGCTCAGGCTGGTTTCAAACTCCTGAGCTCAAGCAATACACCCCCCTGGGCCTCTCAGAGTGCTAGGCTTTACATGCATAAGCCACTGTGCCCAGGCTTTGTTTTTTGTTTGTTTGTTTGTTTGTTTGTTTTTGAGACAGCGTCTCAAGCTGTTGTTGTGGATAGAGTGCCATGGTGTTACAGCTCACAACAATCTCAAACTCTTGGGCTTAAGCAAGTCTCTTGCCTCAGCCTCCCATGTAGCTGAGACTACAGGCGCCCAGCACTACACCCAGCTATTTTTTGGTTGTAGTTCTCATTGTTGTTTGGCAGGCCAGGGCTGGATTTGAACCAGCCAGCTCTGGTGAATGTGGCTGGTGCCTTAGCTGCGTGAGCTACAGGCGCCAATTTGGCTTTTTAAATTTTTTTTTTTTTTGAGGCAGAGTCTCCCTCTACTCCCCAGACTAGAGTGCTGTGCTGTCAGCCTAGCTCACAGCAAACTCAAACCTTATTTAAAAAAAAAACAAAAACAGAACCTTACTCTGTCACCCTGGGTAGAGTTCAGTGGCGTCATCATGCATAGCTCATTGCAACCTCAAACTCCTGGGCTCAAGCTTTCCTCCTGCTTTAACCTTCTCAGTAGCTGAGACTACAGGCACCTATCGCAATACCTGGCTACTTTTTCTATTTTTAATAGAGACAGGGTCTCACTCTTGCTCTGGCTGGTCTCCTACTAATGAGCTCAAGCAGTCCACCTACCTCAGCCTCTCAGAGTGCAAGGATTACAGGTGTGAGCCACCGTGCTTGGCTCCTAAAAATTATTATTAACTAAAGGGAAAACAGGACGTTATATAAGAAGTTTCATGGCATATGATATGGTTCAACTGTAAAGAACAACGATATAATCTAGAATATCCTAAACACGGAATGGTTATATGGCAAAACTGTGATGGAATTTCACAGAAAAACAGATAAAAGATGTTTTGGGATACAGAGGATGATTCCCCAAAGTATTGTGCTTTAGCGTGCTGAGCACTTTTGAATTAAAGGAAATTCCAAGACCTTAAAAGACACCTCAGAATGAACTTTCTGTTGTCCCCCACCCCACCCCACCCCCGGGCCAAGTACAGGAAGGGGCTCTCTCTGTAAACTGCCTTATCTGAATGAGACAAACTTCTTCCAAAAGAAATGTGATTGTTCTTGGTGTAGAGGCTCACACCCGTAATCCCAGCACTTCAGGAGGCTGATGAAGGAGGATATTTTGAGCCCAGCAATTCAAGGTTATGGTTAGCCATGATCAAGCCACTCACTATACTCCAGCTTGAGTGACAGAGCAAGACTGTCTCAAAAAGTAAAATAAAATAGGCTGAGCATGATGGCTCCCACCCGTAATCCTGGTGCTCTGGGAGAATGAGGTGGATTGCTTGAGCTCAGGAGTTCCAGACCAGTCTTAGCAAGAATGAGACCCCCCTTTCTACTAAAAAAAAAAAAAAAGTAGAAAAATAAGCTGGGCATTGTAGTGGGTGCCTGTGGTGCCAGCTACTCAGGAGGCTGAGGCAAGAGGATCACTTGAGCCCAAGAGTTTGAGGTTGCTGTGAGCTATATGATGCCATGGCACTCTGCCTAGTGTAACAGAGCAAAATTCTGTTTAAAATAATAAAATAAAGTAAATTCAAATAAAGGATAACCTTTTACCACAGTATAGTTTTGCCCATCACCTTCCTATACAGTCCCATTCAGTTTCCCAAGAGAATCACTGACAAACTATTGTCTGCCCTTTGGGTTCAGTCATTTCCCCTGAAAATCATTTACCACCCATCACAATTGCTCACATTCTCCCCCCCACCCCCGTTCCCTGTGAAATGGTATTTAAGCCTCAACTACCTGGCTTTTTCTTGGGTCTCATATTGTATATGGATCCCATGCTTATACACATTAATAAACTTATATGCCTTTTCTCCTGTGAATCTGTCTATTGTCAGCTCATTTCAGCAAGTTCAAACCTTCAGAAGGATTGAGAAAATTCTCCGAGCCCGTTCATGTGCTTATCTCTTCAGGAGGACAGGGGATTTTAAAAAGTCAATCTTCAACTTTCATAGTGAAAAATAATAGACAATGTCTAAAACTGGAGAATCAAGAAACAGCAAGATAAACAAACAAGGCAGATATGAGATTAAATACTAAAAGAAATACCTGAAATTCTTCAGTATGTTTATTTCCAGGCAGTCACAGGCTAGAGGAAGGAATCGTAAGCAGAGGATTGCTATTCTTATAAGTTAACGTAAAAATCCTTGTCTTATTTAGGAAGAGGGTCAAGTACTAATTTAATTTGGTCTTTTTATAATTTAGTCTTTTTTTTTAAATCAACACATTTCAACAAAGGGCATAAGCAACACCAGATAAATCCAGTGAATGAAAGGAAAAAAGAAAAGAAGAAAGAGAAGGCATTATAAACAGAAAACAAAGATGGCAGAAATGGGCTTGGAGCTTGTGGCTCAAGCGGCTAAGGTGCCAGCCACATACACCTAAAGTGGTGGGTTCGAATCCAGCTGGGGGCCTCCAAAGAACAATGATGGCTGCAACCAAAAAATAGTCAGGCATTGTGGTGGGCACTTGTGGTCCCAGCTACTTGGGAGGCTGAGGCAGGAGACTCGCTTGAGCCCAGGAGTTGGAGGTTGCTGTGAGCTGCAATGCCATGGCACTCTACCCCAGGGGATAGTTTGAGGCTCTATCTCCAAAAAAAAAGAAAAGAAAAAGGCATAAATCATTTTATTTTATTTATTTATATGCTTATTTATTTAGTTTTGAGACAAAGTCTCAAGCTGTTGCCCTGGGTAGAGTGCCATGGCATCATAGCTCACAACAACCTCAAACTCTTGGGTTCAAGCCATCCTCTTGCCTCAGTTTTTCTATTTTTAGTAGAGACGGGGGTCTTGATTTTGCTGAAACTTGTGAGCTCAAGCTATCCACCCACCTCAGCCTCCCAGAGTGCTAAGAAATGAGCCACCACGCTCAGCATATTTTATTTTATTTATTTATTTATTTTTTTTTTTTTTTTTTTTTTTTTTGCAGTTTTTGGCCAGGGCCGGGTTTGAACCGGCCACCTCTGGCATATGGGGCTGGTGCCTTACTCCTTTGAGCCACAGGTGCTGCCCAGCATATTTTATTTTTTGAGACAGAGTCTCACCCTATTGCCCAGGCAAGAGTGCCATAGCATCATCATAGCTCACAGCAACCTCAAATTCCAGAGCTCAAGCAATCCTCTTGCCTCAGCCTCATGCTGTGACTTATAGGTACCAACCACTATGCCCACATAGTTTTTCTATTTTTAGTAGAGACCAGGTTTCACTCTTGACTAGGCTGGTCTGGAACTCCTGAGCTCAAGCAATCCACCCACCTTATTCTCCCAGACTCAAAGGATTACAGGCATGAGCCACTGCACCCAGCCAGAAATTATTTTAAATATAACAATAATCACAGTCAATATGAAAATAGATTCACTGATTAAATTACAGAGTGATTTTTTTTAAAGCTAGGTATAAAAATTTTATTTAAAATAGAAGAATGATATATGTATGTTCACACATGCACACCAAAAATAGTTTTGTTTTGTTTTGTTTGGGGTGTTTGTTTTGTTTTTGAACAGAGTCTCACTTTGTCCCCCTCAGTAGAGTGCTATGGCATCACAGCTCACAGCAACCTCAAACTCCTGGGCTCAAGTGGTTCTCTAGCCTCAGCCTCCCAAGTAGATTGGACTACAGGTGTCCACCACAATGCCCAGCTAGTTTTTAGGCATGGAGTCTCTTACTTAGGCTGGTTTTGAACCCATGAATTCAGGCAATCCACCTGCCTCAGCCTCCCAGAGTTCTAGGATTACAGGCATGAG
>CAUYTI010079849.1:0-14542 GCA_963575145.1 Galago senegalensis
TCTCTTGGCTCTCTATTCTGTTCCATACATTACCTCTCTGTTTTTGTGCCAGTACCAGGCTGTTTTGAGGAACTGTTTTCAAATAAGGAATGTGGAGCTACTTCTGGTTTAAAGCTCATCAATTTCTCTTAGTTCTCCTTCTCCCTTCAAAGATTTGTTACCAGCTGTTTCCATTGCTCCTGTCTAGATAAACTCCTCCTCCCAGGTATCTTCAGGCTGGGATCAAAGTGTTAAGGCCAAAGTTAGGGAGGGAGGGAAGATATGATAAGATGTTTCCTAGCGGCTACCATCAGTCAGTCTGACCTTTATTTCTGATGCTGTGAGCTAAGGATGTGTGTGTGTGTGTGTCTGTGTCTGTGTGTATGAAAAAGAGAGAGGAGCAACCAGTTCCTATCCTCCCATCCCCCTGCAGGGTCTTCTTATTAACAATTTAATGACACTTTACATTTTCAAAATGTTATCCAACCATTAATAATTGAGCACCTTTTCAAAAACAGTGTTGGGCTGCCTTCTCAGGAGAGATGAAAAGCTGTAATTAGAAATATGGCAGTCTATTCAAAGAGGCCACATTTAATTAGTCAATTTTAATTTAATTTAGGTAGGGTCTATACACAACAGCTCCTACCCAGCCCCAGAGCAGGAGATGAGTTTCAGAAGGCACCCTCATGAAAGCCTGGGATGCTTGCCGCCCCCCCCAATAGTCCAGAGCTGGGGCTTTGGAGTCTGAGGAACTACATTTGAGTTCCTGGCCCTACTGGCCTGTGGCCTTGGAAAAGATACTTCACCCAATTCTCTTTCCTTGTCTATAAAATGTGGATAATAAAGCTGCCTGCATTTCAGAGGCTGATAAGAGGATTACTGAGAGGTGATGCTTATTCAGCACTTACTTAGCCAGGGGCCCAGTTCACTGTAATGTGAGGAAAAATAGCTGCAAAAAGACAAAAAATTTAAAGGCAATTATCCCAGGTGATGCAGGGTAGGGAGAAAGACTTTTTCACCTTAGTCCTGTAATTCTTAGGGTTTTTTTAATTTTTTTTTACCATTACTATGTGTTACTTTTATAATAAAAGCAAATTAGTTATTTTAAAGACTAACCAGAGCTTTTAAGAGGTCTCAGCAGTTAATAAATAACTAACTGCTTGCTTACTTATTTCTATCTTTACAGCCCACCTAGACCACAAGCCCACTGAAGACAGAGGCTTTTATTGGGAGGGCTTGTTCAGGTCTTGATGAGGCTGAAAGTTAAAAACATAGAGCCAGTTACAGGGCTGAGAGTCTCGAATCTGTCCCAGAGACCAGATGCCAGAGGCCACATTGAATTTCAAGAGGTGACAGGTCCCCAGCTGACTCTCTGATCTGTTCTTTCTGCGAGGTGTACCCCCGATCTGCACATCTGTTATTGGTGGCTCCATCCTTCCATTTCTTCAGGTCCCAAACCCAGGCGTCATCCTTGATTCTTCTCTCACGTGCTGTATCCAATCCACAAGCAATTCCAATTGACCCTTCTTTCCAAACACAGCCAGCCGTGACCACTTCCTACTACCTCCACTGGGACACATGACCCTGAATCACGGCAAGAGCTTCCCAACTGCCCCTCGCTTCCATGACTGTCCCTGAGTCTAGTCTTAACACAGCAGCCTGGAGGAGCCTGTGAAAATATGAGTCAGATGTGACTCCTCGGCTCAAAACTCCCCACTGGCTCTGTCTCACCCAGAGCAGAAGCCGAAGTCCTGTTGTCTCTGAAGGCTTCACCCTCTGGCTCCCTTCCCGGGGTTCCCTGTGTACCCACCTACTTAATTCCTATGTTTATAGTCCACTTAGACAGCAAGCCCATGGGAGACAGGGAGTTTTGCTCATCTTGCTCACTGCTGTATGTCCACTGTCTGCCACAGGCAGACGCACAGCGAATACATTCAGAGTAAACAGCACCGACAGACACGGAATCCAGGAAAACCAGCCTTGCAGTTGTGTCCTCTGGAACTTAGGTTCTCTGGGCCATGGGCAGCAGAAAGGGGTGAAGAGCTGGACAAACCCCAGCTAGAGAAGAGCTGCTGATTTATAACAGAAGACACCTTCAAATACTGGAGAAGGCAAGGACAGAGGTAGTGGTCCGAGGCAGGGAAGACCCTCTGGGGCAGGGTGCAGCCCTGGATGGGGCAGCTTCGAGGAGGAAACTGACACAGCATCTGTTCTCATCTAAGCTTCGAGGGCTGGTCATTTTACAAATGCTGTTTTATTTACTTTTCCCCGGTAGCCTAAAACAGAGAGTATTATCCCATTGTATAGATGAGACTACTCAGGTCTGCACAATTGGGAAACTGTTGAACTGGATTCAAACTCAGATCCATAAGGTCTGCTGTCCCAATGGCTCCCATGAGATGTTTTAGCAGCAGTGAACTTCTGAGATGCCTGTGAAAAATACATGTTTCTGGGCCCCACCCTTTGATGCACAATCTCCAGGGATGCAGCCCAAGAGCCTGTGCTTAGTGGACGCTCTGAAATTCCCAAACCTGCCAGAGTATCTCTGCCCCCCCATCTCAACAGTGCTCAAGTCAGAGGAAAAAGCTGAACCACAAGCCTACAGAGGCCCTGTCCTGTTGAGAGCTCAGTCCAGTTCACAAATTGAAGGAGGCCTTATGACAGCTGAGGCAGCCTGTCTCTGCTCTGTGAGGTAGGATTCCCTTACTTCTGACCTCAAGAAATTTACAGTCAAATACGTGGGCAAAGGACATTCAAAGGCAGGAGAGGTGGATGGCCTCTGGCTTAGAAGTGAGAATCAGCACATGACTCCCGGAGAGGTGGTATGTGAGATGAGTCTTGAGGGGATGGAAACAATTTTAGCAAGTGGAGATGGAGATGGAAAATTCCACGGGAAGAGAAACTGCACTGGCCCGTGGAAGGCGGGAAATGACAAGATCTGTCCGGGGAATGATGAACAATCCAGTTTGGGCTGGGTACAGGGGTGGGGCGTGAGGTCCACTGGAGACCAACACACAGCTCTGGATACTGGCTGAGGAGCTGCCTCTTCTAAAAGGTAGCATGGGCTTTTGGAGAAGGCATAGGGGAGAGAGGGAACACTGGAGGGAAGATCAGGAAAAACCAATCTTGACAGTGAGTGTAGGACAGACTGGCCTGAGGCAGAAGGGGGAGGTGGAGGTCAACCTCAACAGTGAGAGGGGGAAAGGGATAGTGTGAAAAGGGGACATTGACGTGGAGAGGAAGATGAAGAAATTCTCACCTGGAGGCCTTAATTTTTTCCCATAGAGTGGGAAACACAGGCTTCGGCAAAATGGGGTTGGTTTAAAACTGTGAGTATCAAAAACCAAAAACAGATCGTCCTTACCGCAGCACTCGTCACAACAGCCAAGAGAAGAGTCGACCTAAGCGTCTACCAATGGCTGACTAGATAAAGAAAAAGCGGTGTATGTACATGATGGAATAGTGTCCATCCATAAGAAAGAATTACATTCTGTCATTTGCAGCAATGTGGATGAAACTGAAGGACACTGTTCAGAGGCCAGACACAGAAAGACGACTATTGCTTGTTCTTACTCATATGTGGCGGCGAAAAAAGTTGATCTCACGAAAGCAGACATAAAACGGTGATTCGCAGAGGTTGGGAAGGAAGGAGGAAAGTGGGAAATAAAGAAAAGGTGGTTAATGGGCTCAAAAATACAGTTAGAGGGAAGGAATAAGTTCTAGGGTCTGATAGCCCTGTAGGGGGACTATAGTTGATGATAATGATGGAGGATTTGGAATGTCCCCAGAGCAAGAAATAATACATGTCTGAGACGGTAGATTTTCCAACTATTCTGATTTAATTAGTACCTCTTGTATGCATGCATCAAAATATCACATGGACCTCATAAATATGTACAATTTTTATGTATCAAATAAGATAAACACCCTGGGGTAGATGTGACACCAACCCATAGATCACTAAGAAGGATTTGTTTTGCTCCAAGAGTAGCAGGGCTTAGTTGAGGCTGCACCACATTCGCCCCGACCCAAATAGCATGGGGGAGTCAAAAAGCAAAATGAAGTCCCACACTTCAACCTTGACGTCTGTTTTGAAAGTATCTTATTTAAGCTCCAAGCATGATGCAAGTGTGTTGTCTGAAGACTGCCTCCAGGTTGAGAATCATCTTTTTTTTTTGGAGACAGAGTCTCAGTCTGACACCCTGGGGTAGAGCGCCCTGGAATCATAGCTCACAGCAACCTCAAACTCTTAGGCATGAGCAATCCTCTTGCGTCAGCCTCCCAAGTAGCTGGGACTACAGGCGTGAGCTCAGGTCGTTTTTCTATTTTTAGTAGAGATGGGGCCTTACCCTTGCTCAGGCTGGTCTGATCTCTAACTCCTGAGCTCAAGCAATCCACTGGCAATCCCCAGAGTGCTAGGACTGAGCCACTGTGCACGGCCCTGAGAGTCATCTTAAGTTGATGGATTCAATAGTTGAGAAATCACAATATCTCAAAGTTTGACTTCTCCATGCCACAAGAGGAGCTCAACTTTCCTCAGGTAATTTTATTTCCTTATCACTGATTTTTGTTGATACTTCCTGGCTGAAGTTGAAGTCACTGGTTTCAGACTTCAACTCTTACACGACTGCGTGCACGCATGCGGAGGCACACACACACACACACACACACACACACACACACAAAATTGTTGTGGAAAAGCAGAGTGACATTTACAGCTCTGCTTGCCTTGTGGAGTCTACCCTATTGATCACAACTGACATTTACTTAAACATTCTCTAGCAGAAAAATACTTCCCAATTCTATCTCCTTCTGAAAATGCCAACCAAAGTGCCAGAGGCAGTTTAAAAAAAAAAAAAGGTGTGTGTGTGTGGGGGGGGGAACTGAATAAAATCATCTATCCATTCTCCTGCAACCATGTTGTTTTGTTAATATTATAACTTTAATTATTTCTTTGGGTCTTGACAGCTCACGTTGTTAGTCTAACCCTCACCCAGTATCGATTCGCCTCCTATTAAAAACAAGCATCAGGGAGGTGCCAAAAATTGCCTGCTCAAGCTTATCGTGGTGCCAGGAGGTAATATCATGCATATTAAATCTGGACAGCTTTCAGGCTAAAGCAATCTTAAGTTTATGATCTTGTTGGTTTTTAAAGCAAATGTTAATGAAATATGCATAGTTATGGCAAACAGCAATCCCAGAGGGGGCCATTTTAATTAGTGCAGTTTGTTCAAAGAAAAGCAAATTCAGCTCCTCCTCCTCCTTGTCCTCTGTCCCCTGGCTGCCCTGTAAACTGAAGGCAGGGCCAGGAGAGAAGGGGGAGTGGGGGTCAGATAAACATTTTCAGGTCAACTCCAAGCATGGGAAAGGAGAAGGGATCCCCAGCCGATCCATTCCTGGCTATGGTGGCTTTGTGCTGCTTTTATGGGGTGAAACCTCTCGGTTGGTGCACTTTGCAGACATGGGGTCCATCTTTCTTTTCATTTTCTGCAGTTTTCTTTGGCCAGGGCTGGGTTTGAACCTGTCACCTCCAGAATATGGGAGCTTGTGCCCTACTCCTTTGAGCCACAGGCACCACCCCATAGGGTCCATCTTTCAAGCTCGCAAATTAGAAAAGTCAAGCACTGTGTCTTCGGCCTATTTCTTAGGACTGTATCATAACAGTTTTCTAGGGCTGCTGTTGCACACATCCAACTTACATACAGCTTGCACTTAAGAACAGAAGCTATCACAGTAAGTCTCTGAGTTACAAACATCCGACTGACATTCAACTCACATTTACAAATGGAGGTCATTATTGGTTAACAGGTAAAGGTACCTGTTCCAATTTACATACAAATTCAACTTAAGAACAAACCTACAGAACCTATCTCGTTCATAACCTGTGGACTGCCTGTACCACAGACTGGGTACCTTAAAACAAGACAAATGTATTCTTTCACAGTTCGGGCAGCCAGAAGTCTGAAATCAAGCTGTCAGCACGGCTGGCTCCCTCTGAAGGCCCTCGCAAAGAATCTTTCTTGGCCTCTTCCTAGCTCCCGATGGCTGCTGACAAATGTCGGTGTTCCTTGGCTTGTAGACACAACACTCCAATCACTGTTTCTGTCTTCACATGGCCCTGTATCTGTGCCTCTGTGTCCAAATTTTCTTCTTCTTATGGAGACATCAGCCACGTGGGATTTAGGGCCCATCCTAATCCAGTGTGATCTCATTGTGATGGCTGACTGTATGTGTCCACTTGCCTAAGCTATGGTATCCAGCTTTTAGTCAACCACCAATCTGGATGTTGCTGTGAAGGTATTTCTTTAGATGTAATCAACATTCACTTTGAGAAAACCAGATAATGTGGGTGGGCCTCATCCCATCAGTTGAAGGCCTTAAGGGGCAAGACTGAAATCCTCCAAGGAATGAGAAATTCTGCTTCTAGACTGCCTTCTGACTCAAAACTGCACAGTCACCTCTTCTGTGGGTCTCCAGCTTACTGGCGTGCCATGAAGATTTTGGCTGGCTAGCTCTTGCACCAGCATGAACTAGTAGCCTAAAAATCAATCAGTCTCTCTCTCGACCTATATCCCATCCTATTGGTTCTGTTTTCCTGGAGAACAATGACTATACACTCATCTTTGCTTGATTATATCTGCATAGACTCTACTTACACATAAAGTCATATTCACAGGTCCTGGGTGGACATGTATTTTTGTTTTGCAGGTCACTACCCACACCTCGGTACAGAAGATGGTAGAGAACAGTCCCTTGAAAGCCCGGGGCTTGCATCCACAGCAGCAGCATCTCTTGGGAGTTTGGTAGAATTCAGCTTCACTGGCTCCCCTCCTGGAACTAGTGAATCAGAATCTCCATCTAACAGATCCCCATGGGATTTGCGTGTGCATTCCAGTTTGAGAAGTTCTGGGCTAGAAGACCGCATTTCCAACCATTTATGGTATTTACAATAAAAGGCTCAGAGTCTAGACATTGTAAAAGTCAGATGACTCTGAAGTAAAGGGTTAAGGAAGAGGAGCTAAGGAGGAAGTAGCAGGGAAGGTAGAATGGAAACTTCTCTCTTATTCATATGCACCTTGCCAAAGCTGAGACTAAACAAATACTTATCAAACAAATGGACAAAAGAATAAATGAATAAAGTGGGCTCTTCAAGACAGAGATATTTCCTAACTAACTGGCTTCTGTTTACAAAGAAAGCCCTTAGGCAAAAGAGAGAAAAATTTCATTTCCACTCTCCGGAGTCCAGATCACCTTTCCCCCTTTTCATCTCATTGAGAGGCATCGCTATGCCGATCTGATCACTTGGTGACAGCGTCGCACTTGAATACTCAAGTCTTGCTCTAGGCTCCCGCTGTAACTCATGTTGACATGGAGAAATGTTTCATTTTCAGATCCATATGTATGAATTTTTAATGAACTGTGTCAAAGAAATCAAATATTTCCCCTCCACCCCCACTTGCGGAATCAAATTTTGACCTTCTGCCAAACAACTATAAATCATATTCAGCAGGAAGAGAAGTAGGAGCCAGGAGCGGCTGCACATGGGTTATCCAGTTAATTTCCCTTTGTCCGACCTTCACCTGAAAGCTGTCATAGGATGGAGAGGAGAGGACAGAATGGATGAAGGGAAGGAAGGAAGAAGGAATGAAAAGAGGAAAAATAAAAAGGGAGAAACCCAAGAGGGTTGTAAACAGTAGGCACTCGATGGTTGAAGTCATAAAAATTAAAATACAGGCAAGGTTGTTGATTGCCTGAAAACTGGGTGGCCATATCAATAACGAGAATTTTTGGAGCATTTAATTCCCTGCTTCTGGTGTTTGGTCATATATTTCTTCATGTAAGATGCCTTAAAACTGAGGTAAAAAAAAGAGAGAGCTTTAAAAAAGTAAACTGAATATAAATTATTTCCTTTTTTTTTTCTTTTTTTTTTTTTAATTATTTCCTTTTTTAAGAGCACTTCCTTAGAATTTCCATGAGCCATTCAAATACAGCAGGGTCTTCCTAAACAAAGGCATAATCAATACTTAAAAGGCACCTACAATTAGAGGCCATTTCTTGCCTAGGAATGTAGGAATTATTATTATTATTATTATTTGAGACAGAGCCTCAAGCTGTCACCCTGGGTAGAGTGCCATGACATCATAGCTCACAGCAACCTTCAACTCCTGGGCTCAAGCGATTCTCTTGCTTCCATCTCCCAAGTAGCTGGGACCACAGGCGCCAGACACTATTCCCGACTATTTTTTGTTTGCAGCTGTCTTTATTGTTTGGCAGGCCAAACATATATTTCTTCATGTAAGATGCCTTAAACTGAGGTTAAAAAAAGAGAGAGCTTTAAAAAAGTAAACTGAATATAAATTATTTCCTTTTTTAAGAGCACTTCCTTAGAATTTCCATGAGCCATTCAAATACAGCAAGGTCTTCCTAAACAAAGGCATAATCAATACCTAAAAGGCACCTACAATTAGAGGCCATTTCTTGCCTAGGAATGTAGGAATTATTATTATTATTATTATTTTTATTATTATTTGAGACTGGGCTGGATTCGAACCCGCCAGCTCAGCTGTATGTGGCTGGTGTCTTAGCCACTTGAGCCACAGGCGCCGAGCCACCCAGGGGGACAGCTTGAGGCTCTGTCTCAAAAAAAAAAAATAATAATACTGTATGTTGGCAAGGTTGTGACGAAAAAAAAGTTTCCAACCACTTGCCTGTGGGGGTGTAAAGCGATATACTCTATTTGGAAAACAATTTAGTCATTTAAGTGTAATGAGCCCTGAAGATGTTCAGACCTGGCATAAATTCTTATGGAAATCTATGCTAAGGAAGGAATCTAAAACATGGAAGGAAAAAAAGCTTTAACAACATTACACTTTATCTATAATAATTTGTTGGCATAAACGAAATGTTCACCAACAGGCACGTGGTTAGGTAAAGGAAGGTCTAGCCACTGAATAGAACATCATGCGATCATTAAGAATGTTAACTACAAGTTTATAATAAACATAGAAAAATACTTATTAACTCAGGTAGGAAGTAGCATGCAAAACTGGAAAGATAGTATCATGGTTGTAAGAACAAAACCCCTCCATTACCTATGCCCCAAAAAGGATATATAAGAAAACATACTCATTGCTAAAGATTATTTACCAGAGCAGGAAACACGGGTTAATTTTTCCTCCTTCTATAGTTTCCAAACATCCTGTCATAAGCGTGTGCACTTTTATAAATGGAAACATACGATTTTATTGTGTTTTTGAAAAGCAAATCAGTTGCATAAGGTCTTAAAAGATGTCCCCTCAACAAACAATAGCAATTGAATCACGGCTAATTTAAGGTGAAGCACATCTGTAAATATCCAATTATCTAATCTAGCATTCAGATCTGGGACACAGAAGATTCTGGCAGGTTGCCTGAATGCAAAGCATCTCTATTTGTCCAAAATACTACACTTAAGGAGGAGTCAGAGCTGTCAGCTTTAAACCATTAGTCTCTACGATGATTGAATAGCCGTCCTGGACATTCTGTTTGCTAACCCTCGTTTGTCGGATGGGGTTCCCATGCACAGGGCTAAATGACAGACACATGGACTGGCTTGGATACTGCTCCTTGCCAATGAGCATTCCCACTCACCGCATTTTCTTTTCTTGGCAAGTCTGTACACTTGAAAGCTATCATCTCCAGCTTTTTGACCCTGTTCAAACAAAAATTTTTGAAGCAGGCCATCGGCTTCTGGAAATGAGGTGCGAGCTAAGGCCATATGCAAGCTGTGGGAGCAGGGGCACAATCCCACTTGAGGGATGAGTGTATTCATCGATGTTCTAAGAGGCTGACTCTGTTCAATTTTAAACAAAGAAACTCTTGGGTGATCTAAATAGGTGTAGTAGCAGCAGCGGTAGGCTGCCTGTGATGGTAAGCCCAATGCCCACATATTCCACATAAGCCACCTTTATGATTTTAATCACCTTGGAAGCTTGCATGAGAAGCACGGGGACAGAGTGTGGCTGAGGTCCACAGGACTCAATCATGATGCTGGCTTTTGTGTGACCCAGAAGATCACCAAGGGCAGTGGCAAGAGGCAGGAAAATGACCCCTTTCGGAGAGATATCTCAATTCAGTCCTGTCACCGACTTCCTCTCTTTTCCCTGGAAGTTCTAGGTCTCTATTTCCGTAATCCACTCAGGCGGGAAATGGATCAAAGCAGTGAAAAGCGCAGCCACTCAGCCCGAATGACAAAGTAAGAAAAAGGAGCCAACCTCCGTGCCTCATTCAGCGCTCTCAAGCAGTGAACTCCCATCATTTTTAATTAACAATTTTTTGGATAATATCCCCCTACCTATGTATACTGATTTAGATAAGATATATGACCCCTGTGAATCCATACATCAAATAGAAAGAAAGCTTTTCTTTCTTTCTTCTTCAAGGTAAAAAAAAAAATCTACTTACACCCTAAGGAATCACCTTGTACATATCTTTTTTGGGAAAACTGTTGTACATACTCAAGTGGGTTAGCCAGCAGGTGTGGCAGAGAAAGTACAGTTCCTGCCTTGACTGTGTGGTTGCAGGAAGCCATGCAGAGAAGGGCACGCATACGGTTGATAACTACCTTACATCAGCATTCTCCTAACTCCATTTGTCCACACCCAGCACCATACTATACCCAGTCACGCACCCTACGTAGACAAGTACAGCTAAACTTCCTTACTGTGGACCCCATATGCTAGTTCAAACCAGGCAGGGCTGTGAAGCACCTCTGTGCTGTGTATTCAGGAGGAAGGGTCTGTCACGGGGGTGGAGAAAGCAGAGAAGGATGCTTAATTGCTGGAAGGGAATAGATTCTTTTCAAGCTCCATTTACATCCAAGCAATCTATCTACCAATTACAAGTAAGTTCTTATCCAGACATTAAAGCAGGCAACTGCCCGTGTTGGAAATCAACCAAAACTGCTTATCTTCAACCTTCCATAATTCCAGACCCTTTCCTGATCAGCCTTGGCATCTCGCCTAATTCAACCCCCTGCTTCTTCTGACCCCGATTTTAGCCCCTGATATCAAACACCGAGGCAGACACACACAGGCATGGCAGCAAGCCGATCTTTGTTTTACCTGCCTGGGGAAGAAATGTTTGTCCTTCTGGGTCTGTGTTTGTCCTGCTGAACATCACAACTGTTGAGCTCCCCCACCTCCTGCCCCACCATAAGATCCGTCTATAATGACAACCTTGTTTCATCCCTTGCATTTGAAATACTCTAAAAAGGAAGATTGTCATGAGAAGGGGATGGAGTAGGGGTGGGGGGCTAAAAAGTTAGCGATGCCTTTTAAAAATAGAGTCCATACCAAATTGTGCATTTCCTTTGCAAATCAAGCATTCGCTGGGCCCAACATTAGCCAAGCTCAGGACCCTGGCTAATTAAGTCAGTCTTGGGTGGAAAGCTGTAGATTTAAGGACCATGGCTTGGCTCCTGGCTGTGGGGCTCCCAGCTGAGGCTCCACTTCAATTCTTCACGCAATGTCTAGCAAATCAAAGCTAATGCAGGGAGCAGAGCCACAGCTGACTGGGCCTCCGGTCGGTCATGGGCATGAAAAGCCCAGGGCGTCACTGCCTGCCTGCCATCTCTCTGCATTAGCATTCTGTCTGGGTTCTGGCTTCACACTCAACAAGTCTATTGCAAGCCGTAAATACGGAGAGGAAGGACAGGGAGGTGTGCCAAGGAAGGGTTTCTTTTCATTTGTGGTGCACAGTGACAAAAGCCATTTTAATAATGCCATCTGAGAGTCTCGAGGAAGATCGGGCATGCTGTCATTTCTTCCTTGATGAGGAATCCTGGCGGTGGGAAGTGATTGATACCCCAATTCTTCAAAAATGCATCTTTCTATAAATGTAGATGAAACTTGCAAAAATAACTTTGATGTTCCTCCAACTCTCCTTCCCAACCACCCCTCCCCCAATACAGCTTAAAAATACCACAGCAGGCAGTTTATATTTGGTTCAAATTTGCTTAGCACACCAAGGCTAAATACAGCTTATACGCCAATCTTGCTTCCTAAACCACTTACTTGTACATGTATGAAGCCGTAATGGAATGATTTATAGTTTTACTTCTGTTCTTTCATTGCTGATTTAACAGAGCTCTCTCTAGGGGTGATTATTTTGGGATATTTCTAAGTCTGTGGATGGCATGACTCTCAACAGATATTATTTCCGGGAGCCTCCTGGTAACTAACTTATGCGTTTCATTCATTTAAACACTTCAGGAGCACCCATGAAGCATTAAGTATAATGGGACGTACGAAGCCCAGCCATGGGCTTTGGTCCTTAAAGAACTTAGATTTGTTCTCAGTCACATTATTAAGTCAGGAGTTATGTTGTCACAGTGACAAAATAAAACTTCCCTGGTCCGAGGCCTGGGCTGTATATATCCACCAAAGTATCTGTGTTAGCCTTTGCACAAGAGGGGAACGGAAGGGAGATGGTCCTGGCCTCTGAGGGGTTCAGACTCCACCCACCCATCCCCCAAATGAGGCAACAGAATGGAGACTCCACAGGGGTTGGGATTTGTGTCTGGCCTCCCCCAGTTGTAAATAAATACATCTACATATTGGTGGCCTCTCTGCTACTCCTAAAAGTTTATGCAGAGCCTGCAAGGGTTCAACTGCCAGAGCCTGATTTCTAGTTGCAATGGAACCAGTCTGAAATTCCATTTCCTCAGGCAGGAAATGGGGATATTATCTGTTTCACAGGACTCCTGGGGTCATGGGAGAAAGACGCTTCTCACACAGAGCCTGGCAGAGAAGAAAGCTCTTGAGAAACAGGGAGTACTACACTATCCCCTTTTTCTTATCAGAAAGAGAAACAAGAGAGGGGGGTAAGCCCTCACTGTACAGAGAGGGGCCATAGGCACCCCGAGGTCTTAAAGATACAGCTTCCCCCTTGGGTCCTAGCTAACTCATTGTATGACTTTGGCCAAGTCACTAATGCATTTTCTGTCCCGATTTCTTCTCTGTGAAAACCCTTTTCAAAACTAAAAACCCATATAAAAGGGTAAATTGTGACAGCATTATTTTATAGCGGGCATCAGACAGCATTATTTTATTCAAAAATCCTTTCCTTTAGCAAGCAGAGTCCCTAGCTTGAACAACGGGCTAAAAATATTTTAAGGGAAAAAAACTGACCTCTGAGAACCCAATTAAAAGAAAGAAAAAACTCCCAGGAACTTATTATTATTTTCTTTTTTTTTGCTGTAAGGCTAAATATGGGTTAAGAGGGGAAAAGAACTGCTGGGATATGCCCTCATGTACCTTATAATTAAATATTTCAAGGAGGATTTGGCCTAACTGGCACCGCTAAATGGCACACACTCCCCGTGGACCTTATCTCTGCTGGCTGGGAAATCATGCTGGCTTTCCATGAGTGCAATTGGCCTTCAGGTTTGGTGGGCAGAGGCCCTCGAGGCTGGCCAGCACAAAGAACAGAAGGGTCTGAGAACAAAGGTGGGGAGCTTGCAATATTCCCCACAAAGCCCCAAGCTGGAATCTTATCATTTTCACGTTACCAGAATGTTCATTCACCACACAGCTTCAGGTTCACTCTTTGTGTCTCAGGCAAGAAAAGGGAAGGGAAGAAAGGTGCTTTTATTTTTGTCAGACCACTGCTTATCTGTCTCCCCCACAGCCAGGAAGGCTATGGATTTATAAATTCTCCCGCTATGGTCTTATCACCCACGAGCAACATGCAGGCAAGGCGGGATGGAGCGTTTTCAAGGGGGTCCCCACAAAAGCCCCGCAGTTCTGGGTTGCTGAGTTGCTGAGATGCTAGAGAGGATTCACCGGTGGGCAGTGAACGGAAAACTCAATGAAGAGGAGACTCTGGCTTGGGATGGAAGGAGAGGAAGGATCACAGCCCGGCCCCAGGCAGGTGGGTGAACAGAGGTCACCGGGCTTTGTTACATTGATTCTAGGGTAAGGTGATCAGATTTTAACATTGGTAAAGCCACACCATTGAGGCGGGGAGGGTGGGGCCTCGGGGGTGGGGCCTGACAACAATGTAGACTTTGACAAGCAGTTCTTAATAATCAGTTCTCAACAATTATTTGTTAGTATTAAAGTTTAACATTATAAAATTAACAAAAATAATATAAAACGCATATCCTGGTGAAATGGCAGCTGAAAACCATATATTCCCTTCTTGTTCTACCACGTTCCCTTGCTTGTCGTGCATTCTTTCCAAAATTGGACTTTTTTAAAACGCCATGGGATGCAGGACAAATTGTTAAAAATCAGGACTGTCCTGCCAAAAGCGTGACGTCTGGTCACCTTATTCTAGGGCCCTGAATTCTCCTCTTTGCTTGGCATTGTCACCGTGTACCACCATCTCCATGTCCTAATCTGACTGTTGCTCCTCATCTTCCTTATTTCTACCGTAATCCAAGGAAGAGCTCAGCCCTTCCTTAAATGTCCTCATTTCAAGAAAGTGGCCAACAGGTATACAATCATAATGAGATAGAAAAAATAAGCCCCGATGGTCTACGGCACAGTAGGGTGACATAGTTAACAATAATGTATTGTTT
>CAUYTI010079851.1:0-12948 GCA_963575145.1 Galago senegalensis
TCTACCCAGGGTGACAGCTTGAGACTCTGTCTCAAAAATAAATAAATAAATAAATAAATAAATAAAAGCTCAAAGGCAATCATTTATTTTGCTGGGTTGAGTCTAAGCATTCAAATACCATGTCTCCTAGGGAGGATCTGGGAACACAGGCTAGGTCTTCTTTCTGCTCTTAGCTCAGAGACAGGCCGCCTAGGTGGAGGTTGAGGTCAGGGAGCGACACTCATCTTAATCCATATTCTAAGGGGTTTTAGATTTTGAAGTCCCACCTCTATGAGCAGAGTTCTTCAGCTGAGAGAAGCCATTTTTTCCATTTTCATTTTTCTTTAATTTAGGAAAACATGCCAAAATAAGCTTTATAATAAGCCCAGTCCTGTTTTATAAAGCACATTTCCTTGAAGTTACTGGTAGTATCACTTCTGTCAGCCACCAGCCTTGTAAAAGAAATGAATGCATAATCACCCCTCGATGGGAAGGAGGTCGATTTCAATGACTATCTAATAAAGGAATAAACTCAGCATTAAAAAAATCTCAGAATCCTTAAGGTACCCTAGAGGCAAATGGCAAAGGAAATTTGATCTGATGAAAACTGAGACCTTTTTTTTAAAACAAAGCTTTATTATTATTTTTTTCCCAAAGACAAAACTACATTTTTAAAATGGTAGGTTGGTTTATCAACAAATCTCTATTTAAGGAATTGAATACGGAACTGATTATACAGCTGGCCAAACCTCACTGTTTCGACACATTTTGAGATGGTCTAATTTAGTGGAAGGTCTGAATCAGTTTGAAGCGGCTGGTTTTGGAATTGAGTGGCTTAATTACCTTCACCTCAGAGTAAGCCAAGAAACTCTTCCCTTCAGATTGTGGCCTGCAGAGTGGAAGGGAACTCATTGCAATGAGTTGATAAAGATGGTTTGTCATTAGCATGTCAATTACGAAATATTAATCACTTGCTTCCTGGTGTTTGCACTGTTGACAGTACGGGAAGCGCTTCTCTGTCGGGGGCCTGGTCCTTGTTGGTGTTTATATACCTGAGGGAAGAGTCTTAACTCCCTGCCCCCGACTCCCTGTCACCGCGGCACACGTGATACACAGCTGTGGAAACTGAGGTTTGGGAGGGGGACCTTGGTCAAGGTTTCCAGGCTGAACTGAGGCTGGAACACATCTCTGTCTGACTCCCATTCCAGGGCTCTCTCTAATGCATACCAAAAACTTGGTCTATGGTAATTACATTATTAATAAAAGGAGAGAATCTTGGAAAATTGATCCGCGTTGCATTTTAGATATTTTCTCTGCAATTCCAGCTGCTGACTTGGTCTCTCTATGCCATAGTGACAACATATATATAGCAGTTACTTTGCACCAGGGGCCATTCTAAATAGTGTGTATATAATATCTTCACTTAATTAGTCCTATCAATAACCTTGAGATGTATACTTATATTTTCCAATTAAAAAAACTGAGACCTAAAATACCTAAAACAGTAAAATGCCTAAAATACCCAGTTTCTCGGTCTCCAGTACCTTTAGTGTCTTAGTAACTTTTTCATGGTGCCCCAAGGCCCAAACAAATACTTCCTGGCTCTTTTCATTAAGTTGTTAGATCCAAACAACTTGTAAGTATTTATGTCCTAACAGCTTAGTGGTCATCTGGAGAAACAACTCACATAAATTGAAAGAAAAAAATATTTGTATTCCATCTCAGATGACCACAATTACATAGTAATGGGATGTGCATGCCTGCTAGGCGCCATATAACTTCTCAAAACTTGAAATCAGGGTGTACCTTGCTACCCTCATTTCCTGTTCTACATTGATTTTCACATGGTACTTGCTTTTTATTACTGGAACCATTGAAAACACAGCTTTGCAAAGATATGATGTCATTGAAGGCAACATAGCACAAGCTGATGTTGAAACTGCCGACTTTCCTGAGCTGTAGTTGTGGGTGTCTGACAGATGACGTCACTGTGTTTCTCTCAAACATGTAAGATAACCTGCGGTGCTCTGCCTCTATACCCCGTGTGTGCTGTGGGCTTATCTTAGACTGCCTGGGCTGCTGTAACAAAATACCATCAACTGGGTGGCTTAAACAACAAAGAGTCATTTTTTTGCCGTTCCGGAGGCCAGAAGCCCACGATCAGGGCACCACTGGGGTTGGGTTCTGATGAGGGCTCTCTTCCTGGCTTATGAGTGGCCACCTTCTTGCTGTGTCCTTCCATGGTGGAGGGAAAGTGATCTCTCTCGCTTCCTCTTCTCATAAGGGCACTAATCCTATCATGAGGGCCTCACCCTCATAACCTAATCTAACCCCAATTGCCTCCCAAAGGCTCCATCTCTACATACTATCACATTATGGTTAGAGCTTCAACATATGAATTTGGGGGGCACAAAACTTCAGTCCAGAATAGGCATCTTGACACGGAGCTAGGGAAGAGCTAGTGAGACCAGAGACGTGAACCAGATAGTGAAGCTCCTGAGCCCCTGTGCTTAGAGGCAGGATGGGCTCATTCATTCAGCAGATGTGTGATGAGCCGCTGCTCTGTGCCAGACCTTGTGCTGGGCTGGGGTGGGGAAGAGACGGGGCTCAAAAGAATGACCAAAGGACCCAAGGTGAAGTTGGTAGCAGGTTAGGAGAAGAAGGGACAGGAGGGGGATAGATGATCCTTTACAGTTTTTGCTCAACAGCTCAGGGTTGCAATTTATCCCAGAGAACGATCTGCTCTGATTCAGCCACAGTCTGGTCTCCACCTTTAAATGTTGGGAACTGCATAAATCAGCACATTTCTCTCTAAGCAGAGTCTATATACGGCACTGCCAGGCTGCACGCCATAATTAGGCCTCCAGCAATGATTGTTTTTGCTCCTTGTGTTTTATCACCACCCTTGTAGGGTAAGGGGAGGGGTGTGACCAGGGTTATGATACTGATGTGGAAGTCTAATATACGAGAGGTCGGGGACAAGAGCACAAGCAGAGGCCCTGACCTGTCCCCAACTTTGCACCACAAAAGGTCTGCCTACATGTTCACTTTACCCTACATTTCCGAGCCCTCCCCACCTCTGCTATTCCCCTGAAAATGGCCCCCTTTTGGCCTTTTGAGCGAGGGGTTCACGCACTGAGGACAGTCCACCCTTGGGAGGAAAGACTTAAAAACAAGATTAACGCAAGTGCTGGAAGCAGGCTTGAGATGATTTGGCGAGGGAGTTTTGGGGCACTGCAGTACAGTCTAAGGGGGCAGAGGGGCTACAGGTGGGCATATACTCTTGGTCTTCCAGATTCCTTACTCCTTGGGCAAGGGTACAGTTACAGGAAGGACAGAGAATAGCCCTCCAAATAGGGCACAAGGCAAGGAGGCCCTGGTCGCTCAAGTCTAAGGGTGATTTTCTCTGTGTGTCTCTCTCTCTGAGAGACATATGAGTCTCAAAACTCTGACCCTGTCATACTGCCAGCAGGACTGGGCCTCATAGAAATCTAGGAGTCACCTGAGTGGAGCCAGGCCTGTTCAAATTCTGGGAGCAGTAACGATTACCCTGATCACAGGACACAGTGTTCCACATGTATGTATCAGCTTGCCGATTGAGATTTTTTTGTCTGTTTGGTCAGTTCCTAGGAGAGATGAATTAAATTCTTTAAATAACAATTGGTACTGTATTTATCTTTCTGTGCAGTTCTGTAATGTGGTGTTTTGTGTATTTTGAGCTGCAAAATGTAGCTAAAGTTTGCAGTGAAAATATATGCTCATGGGTGGCTATTTGAAATCTATAGCTTTGTCCTGTGATGCTGTTATTTGCAAGGGATCATAATTGTCAGGTATTAGGATAATCACCTCAGGTTTCTTTTGGTCATGTTTGTCTGATATATCCTTTTAAATCCTTTACTCTTCAATCTATCTGTATCCTTTTGTGTTTGCTTACAAATAGCTCACTGCTGTGTGCTCACCTAATCTTAGACTCCCTAAGTTTTGACTGATGACTATAACCCGTTTATCTTTATTGTAAATACCGTTATGCTATGCCTATTTAAATAATAGATTTCTGATTTTGTAAAAAATGTGATACTTTTTATTTAACTTCAAAAACGTTTCAGCTAGCCTAGGCAACATAGTGAGAGGTCATCTATACAAAATATTAAAAAAAATCAGTGGGGTATGTGCCTGGGGGTCCTAGCTACTGGGAGGCTGAGGCAGGAGAGTTGCTTAAGTCCAGGAGTTCAAGGTTATAGTGAGCTATGATTATGTCACCGTGTACCAGCCTGGGTGACAGAGAGAGACTCTGTCTCTAAAAAACAAAAAGGAGGGGGAAAGAAAAAATTGTTTAGTATTCTAAGCCTACCAAAATAAATAAATAAATAAAAGAACATTGCAGATTTCATTTAAGTACAGAAAGTTCTTTGAACTTTCATTGATACAGTGGCTGTTTGCTGACAATGAAGTATTCTGCAATTTTTTTTTTTTTTTTTGAGACAGAGCCTCAAGCTGTCACCCTGGGATAGTGCCATGGCATCATACCTCACAGCAACCTCCAACTCCTGGGCTCAAGTGATTCTCCTGCCTCCGCCTCCCAAGTAGCTGGCACTACAGGCGCCCACCACAACGCCCAGCTATTTTTTGGTTGCAGCTGTCATTGTTGTTTGGCGGGCCCAGGCTGGGTTCGAACCCACCAGCTTAGGTGTATGTGGCTGGTGCCTTAGCTGCTTGAGCCACAGGCGCTGAGTCTCTACAATTTTTTTTTTTTTGACACAGAGTCTCACTATATTGCCCTCAGTTAGAGTGCCATGGCATCATAGCTCACAGCAACCCTCAACTCCTAGGCTTGTGTGATCCTCTTGCATCAGCCTCCTGAGTAGCTGGGACAACAGGCACCCCCGCCACAATGCCTGGCTAGTTTTTAGAGACAGGGTCTTGCTCCTGCTTAGGCTGATCTTAAATTCCTGACCTCTAGCAATCCACCTGTCTTAGCCTCCCAGAGAGCTAGGATTAGAGGTATGAGCCACACTGCCTGATCCTACAATTTGTTTTTAAAACAATTTAAAAACTGCTGCACTTAACTAAAAAAAAAAAAAAAATCCAAACACTTTTCATGCCAGCTGACCCCTCTTTGTCTATAACTAAGAAAGAGAGCAGAATGCTATGTCACTATATAGGCACAAAAACAAGACAACCTGATGCTAGATGGACGCCCATGGTAGTGTCAACAGGTCCAGCCTCATGGGGTATGCCCTGAACTCCAACTTCAAAGCTATCTCCCCCCACAGCCTCAATGCCACTCAAGGCGCATCAAGAGTTTGTCTCAGTTGTTTTGTCCTTTTTATAAACTACAGATATGTACAGTCCATAACTCAGGATTTCTAGCCAATAAGCCATGTAATTTACACAACCTTCCAAATTAAAAAAAAAAGCCAGAAACTTGTTTAAATGCCTTGTCATTTAAAGTGCATAGAGTGAGGAGTGAATCTCTGATTTGAAAGCAAACAGCTAATGATGGAATTTGAATGCCATCATTTTGCAATCCTGGGGAAATAACGGATCTAGGTAATGATTGTCAATGGCTGCTGACACCACCAGAGGAGAGGCCAGCAGATGTCACCTGCCTCCTGACAGAACACCAGAACTCCTCTGAAGTAGACTTGACAAAAGATCAAACCTGAATCTGAACAAACCTCCAGATTCGACTTGCACTGACAGAATTTACAACTCAGAAAATCTGAAGATCACATGAAATGATACCGCAGCATCACACCCATCAAAAATTCAGACTACGGGATGTGTCAGGACACACAATCAGGTTCTTTCAACAAAGGAATGGCAAGGAAAAAAAAAAAAAGAAGGGAAACATATAGATTAAAAAAATACTCCAAAGACATTAAACCCGTCACAATGTGTGGATTTTATTAGGATCCTGATTGATCAGGAATAGAATAACTGTAAAAAACTGTAGAAAAACATTTATGAATTTATCATATTGGATGATACCACCATTAAGAAATTATTATTATTTTTTTTGGTAAGATAATGATATTGTCGTTACATTGTTGAAAATGCTTATCTTAGAGATGAATACCGAAACATTTAGGGATAAAATGATAGGATGCCTGAGGTTTGGTTTTATGTGAAATGCACTGGGAGGGGGTAGTGGACGAAGGTAAGATGAAGCCAGATTGGCCCTGAGCTAATAATAATTGGTGAAGTGGAAGGATGGGTATCTGGGAGTTCATGACTACAATTCTCGCTAATTTTGTATATATTTCAAGTGTTCCATGATAATGCGTAAAAGGAAAAAAAAAGTATGTGTGTGTGTGTGTGTGTGGAGGGTGTAAACATCCGTTCTGCTGTTTTGGGCCCAGGACCTGCCTCCACCTGAGGCTGACTGGGCTTGAGCTGCACTCCCTGCAGATGCCAGCAGGTGGCGGCACTGCATATTTGCCGCTGCCGCTCTGCCCCAGTCTCCCAGCCTCAGAAGCCACCCCTTGAATCCAGTCTAGGCCTCTGAACCTTGATCTTGGGGCCTCCATCCTGTGTCTTCTGGCCTACCCCCACCCCTGAAGGTGGGTATCAGCCTCTCTGCCTGTCCCCCATGTCCCCATCGCAGACTCTGCTCTCAGGGGTGGGGCAGATGTCACTTCTGGCTGAGCTTCCAGAGCAAAGCCCACATTCGGAGCTAGAGCCAGTCTCCGGGCCACCTTGGCCGTGGCCTTGAGCACGGAACAGAGAGTCAGCAAACCTAGGTTTTAGACCAGCCTCCCGTGAGTAGGGCATGATGCTCTAAAAAATGCCGTGGTTTGAACACAGAATACTGGTTTCCTAATTTTTTATATATTTTTAATTTTTATTGCAAATGTAGTCCCCCACTACCACAAATTATGCAGTCAAGTTTCCCACATTCGGGGAAATCACAAAGGTCAGCACATCTGGAGTGCATGGTAAGCCTTGCCCTGGGAAAACCACTTTTGTGATCATGGTATCTCCCCTGCCAGCTAAGTATGGTTTCCAAACTATATATATATAGAGAGACAGACTCTCAAGCTGTTGCCCTGGGTAGAGTGCTGTGGCATCATAGCTCACAGCAATCTCCAACTCAGGTTCAAGCGATCCTCTTGTCTCAGTTTTTCTTTTCTTTTTTTTTTTTAGAGGCAGAGTTTCACTTTATCACCCTTGGTAGAGTGCTGTGGCATCACAGCTCATAGCAACCTCCAACTCCTGAGCTTAGGTGATTCTCTTGCCTCAGCCTCCTGACTAGCTGGGACTACAGGCATCTGCCACAACGCCTGGCTATTTTTTGTTGCAGTTTGGCTGGGTGTGGGTTCAAACCCTCCACCCTTAGTATATGGGGCCGGTGCCCTACCCACTGAGCAACAGGCACTGCCCAACCTTAGTTTTTTTATTTTTAGTAGAGACAGGGTCTTGCTTTTGCTCAGGCTGGTATCGAACTTGTGAGCTCAAGCAATCCACCTGCCTCGGCCTTCCAGAGTGTTAGGATTACAGGTGTGAGCCACTGCACCCAGCCTCCTAACTTTATAAACTTTTGTTTTGTTTGTTCATTTGTTTTTGAGACAGAGTCTCATTCTGTTGCCCTAGGTAGAGTGTGGTGGCATCAGAGCTCACAGCAATCTCAAACCCTTGGGTACAAGCAATCCCCTTGTCTCAAGCTTCCAAGTAGCTGGGACGACAGGCACCTGACATGACACCTGGCTAATTTTTCTACTTTAGTACAGATGAGTCTCCCTCTTGCTCAGGCTGGTCTTGAAGTCTTGAGCTCAAGGCATCCACCTGCCTCAGCCTTCCACAGTGCCAGGATTATGGGCATGAGCCAGTACGCCCAGCTGTTTCCTAACTTTTTAAAGAAGTGGAACTCCATTTCCAGAACCCCAGTATGTAAAATCAACAGAAATGGAGCATTCTGGCTCCACATGGGAGAGATTCAGTCACTTTGGCCTCCTCTGGGCCCCATCCCCTCCCCAGCATGAAAAACACTGGACTTTCTGGACACTGGATTCTTTACACCTCTGGCTAGCTGTCATCCCAGTAATTCTTCTCATCTGAGGCTCTAATAAGTCCCCCTAGCACTCATCCAGTCTAATTCATGTGCTCATTTACTCACAAACATTTATGGAGCTAATACCCTATCAGGGGTCCTCAAACTTTTTAAACAGGGGGCCAGTTCATTGTCCCTCAGACTGTTGGAGGGCCGGACTGCGGGCCCTGGGATGAGTCGGCTGCTAAGCAGAACAGGCAGTGGCAGCAAAAACACCCGGCGGGCCAGATAAATGTCCTAGGTGGGCTGCATGTGGCCCGAGGGCCGTAGTTTGAGGATGCCTATGTTGAACCCGTAGTGGGCAAATTGACCCAGATGAGGACTCCATCATCCCTGACCCCAGAGCCATAGAAGCAGGTGGTCCTACATGCAGGGACCACAGAGGGTGTCTCTAGGGAGCCAAGGAAGGCGCCTCCAGGGAGATGACATTTGGGTAGTTGTGAGGATCAAGTCACGTAGAGAAAGAATCACAAGAGGAGAGAAGGGGCTAGGGACCGTGAGAAGCTTTCTCTCTTGATGCCGTCATTTGGAGAGGACTCTCCCAAAGCACAGCAGTGAGCAAGGACTCCAGACTGTGGTTTGGGTGCAGACCAAGTGCTTCCCAGCAGATACCCCACCCGGCACTTTGCATGATCATTTATCTATCCGGCCGCCCCCTCAGATGAAGCAGCAAGTCACCACTCCCTCTGCAGCACCACGCCAGGATGTCTGGGAGGAAATCCACTTCCCTCCCAGAGTGAAATTGCCAATAATTGGTGTTGCCGAGAACACGGATAGCTTCATGGGCCCCCAATGAGAGACTGAATTCCCAAATGTTCCTTCCAAGTGCTGGGGGTGAATCGGTAATATGATGCCAAGATTTTAAAGGCCCCCTCCTTGGGCAGAATGCCTCTCCATCCACAAATAGAAACTTGCTGAGAATTTAATTAAGAACAGTGTACATGAAACTCACTGTTTCTAAGTAAACAAATATTAGGCAAGATACTTTGCTTTCGCACAGCACAGGCGTTTAAGGGGTGGGAAAAAATAAGGACAAGAGGGGTGGGTGGGAAGATATTGAGGGGGAAGAGGAAGGAAGAATCAGACTGAGAAGAAAATAGATTCCAGGTCAGGCAGGGAGAGAAAATGAAAGGCGGATATATACACCCCAGAGGGAAGAGAGGGAGAGGAGCAGGCAGAAGCTTCTAGGTTCTTTCTCTATTGCTCAGAGATTTCGCTGAGGGTCTCAGACCCTCACTCTCTGGCTTCATTTTCTTTCGGTTCTGATGCCTGTTGATTAGTTGGGGACAAACTTCTCTTCACACTTGGTTTTCTCCTTGGGCTTTGGAGCTGTCCTGCTGACTCACCCCTGCACAGTCACTGGCCCTCACTGTCCCTGTGCGTTCTGAGGAGCTCTTACTGTAGACACCTGCTACTCTCCACCCAGGGCTTCCTCCCAGGCTGGAAATACTGGGGAGTTGGTGTCCCTGGGCGTAGGCAGTGACAGATGGGAGTCAGAGTATAAACACCCCACCTCCTTGAAGTGGGTTATTTCAGAGATATGTCTCCTGTACTAAGAATTCCCAGTAAGATGGAGCTCTTGGTGTCCACAGTGGCAGCTGAACTGATAGGACACTATTAATTAGTTTTCATCTTTTCTCTTTCTTCCCCCTCCCCTCTCTTGCTTCCTGGAGTCACCTCCCAAACAAATTACTTACACTCAAATCTTTGTCTCAGGGCCTGCTTCTAGGGGAACCCAAATCTAAGAAAGGCTTCATGTGTAGTATTAAAGCTTTATTTTGGGGATCTCATGCCCTCCCTACCCCCCAATTAGACCAAACCTGTTTGTAATGCTGAATGACTAATATCTTTTTGTTGTCAAAACTTTGCATTTTATTTTATTTTTGAGACAGAGTCTCACTATTTTGCCCTTGGTAGAGTGCTAGGATGTCACAGCTCACAGCAACTTCAAACTCTTGGGCTTAAGTGATTCTCTTGCTTCAGCCTCCCAAGTAGCTGGGACTACAGGCACCCACCACAACGCCTGGCTATTTTTTTGTTGCAGTTGGTTAGCTGGCCTGGGCCGGGTTCAAACCCGCTATACTTGGTGTATGTGGCCAGTGCAGCAACCACAGTGCTACAGGCACCAAGCTGTGCATTGAGGATTTATTATTTGCATTTTAAACGTTGGTTGTCTCTGAAGGATGTCTTAAGGCTAAAAAGTTACTTTTGGACCTTAAAGTTAAGGGTCAATTACTAGGAAGTACTTGATGTTTCTATTTCTTTCTTTCTTTCTTTCTTTTCTTTTTTTTTTTTGGAGACACCTACTATGTTACCCTTGGTAGGTGCCGTGGCATCACAGCCCACAGCAACCTCCAAGTCTTGGGCTTCAGCGATTCTCTCGCCTCAGCCTCCTGAGTAGCTGGGACTACAGGCACCCGCCACAATGCCTGGATAAGATGTTTCTATTTCTTAAGCCAGCTACATCTGGACCCAACACTCTAAGTCACCTTCAATGAGAATCAATAAAAATTAGAGTGTTAGTGATCAGCTATGTTATTATTCATAATATGTGCCATGTGCCCAGCATTACTGCCCCATGAACAGCTGGATTTCTGATTAGGTTTTCATTTATTTCATTATTCACTCTTTACTGAGAGTCTTTGTGTGCCTGACACTGTGCTGGATTCTAGGCATACAGAAATGCTTAAGGCATGGCCTGTATTTACCAGAAGCCTGAAAACCTGAAGGCTGCCATGGATATGTCAATACTTGGGGTGGTAATAGAATAAACAAACCTAAACTCTTTAAAATAACTTAGAGGTTTACTCTGAGCTGAATGTGTGTCACTGCAGGTACGGGACACTTGGCCTCAAGAGGTCCTGAGAAAATGTGCCCAAGGTGGCTGGTGTCCCAGAGGTTGCCATAAACAGGAAAAATTAACAAACACTTCTGGTCAGGGGGACCCAGGAAGACCTTAACACCGAGTTGCCCTACCAAGAGGAGAAGTGAGGTCCAACACACCTCATTACACGCCCTCCCCTTTGGAATCACCCTTTGTAATAATAAAATACTAAATTATTAAAACAGGCCCTAAGAACAAAAGGTTAAGCCACATCTGCAGGTTATCAATTTACTTAACAGATAGATCACTTAGGGCCAGCTGGTTTGTCTCTGATTAGCAGACTTGCTTATTTTAACTTAAAACATTTCAAGCCCTTAGATAAAACTTCATGTCTTTAATCAATTGAAAATCAAAAAATCTTGGAAGCCACCTCTAACCTATAAACCTCCCTCCCTCCAAGATGTCCTGCCTTTTCAGGCCAAACCAATGTATATCTTTCTTGTGCTGACTTATGATTTTACACATTATTCCTTTCTCTACAAATGTATGAAACCAAACTGCAGGATGTCTTAAAGGTGGCCATACCTAAGGACCTAGGGGAAATGGGAAATTGTAGCTAAATGTACCTTTATTTACAAAATAGTCATTGCACAATTTTATAAAATATTGACAAAATATTTCTCTATGTGTTGATCTATAAATATAAAAATATTAAAAAATAATATGTAATGCAAAATACTTGTCTTTTAAGCCAATCACCATCTTTTAGTAATTTGCAACTAAATATTGATTTACAATCTATATATATATATATATTTTTTGATTTACAATATTTTCTCTTTTTCCTTCCCATGTGGAATTTTGCCGTCAGTCTGGCATCTTTGAGGGCGTGATGGGGAGATCTGAGTGATGAATTCTGAGAGCAAGGCGTCCTATGTGGCTCTGGCTTTTCAAGGATGATTAGACCATCTTCAGATGACAGGCCAGGAGGAGATGGGCAGGAATTTCTCAGAACAAACCTCTTTAAGGTAGGGGGTGAAGGTTGCTGTGGTACATTTCTCCCTCATCTCAATGGTGTGAAAAATGTTACCTTCACCCCTAGTGGCCATAGTAATGAAAGGGACTTTTATTATTTGAACCAGATCTTATTTAGACAGAGTCTCGCTCTGTTGCCCAGGCTAGAATGCCGTGGTGTCAGTCTAGTTCACAGAAACCTCCAGACCCTAGGTTTAAGGGTCTTCCTGCTTCAGCCTCCTGAGTAGCTGGGACTATAGGTGCCAGCCAGGATGTCCTGCTAATTTTTCTATTTTTAGTGGAGACAGGGTCTCACTCTTGCTCAGGCTGGTCTCAAACTCCTAAGCTCAAGGGTTCCTCCCGCCTTTGCCTTCCAGAGTTCTAAGATTACAGGTGTGAGCCAACCCCTGGGTATAGCCCTGGATCTCTTGCAGTTGTAAGTGAAAAAGATGTGCTTTTGAGTGGTAGAACAACATGGTGGTCAGTAGCTCCAAAATTGGAAGTCTCAGTTTCAATTCTCACTTTGTCCTGTGAACATCCAGCTGACTGAATGGATCCCGTCTTGGCCCAGGAGACCCCGGAGAAACCCTAAAGCTGAGTTACTGGCCATGAGAAGGGAGGTCAGGCTCGCCCGGTCATGCCCTGCTCCCTTTTTGGAGACACTCTTTGTGACAATGAGAAATTATTAACAGGCCTAAGGCTATCTATACAAGACAAAAGCTTAAACCACACCTGCAGGCCGTCAATCTACTTAACAGATCATTTGAATCCCTTATATGTCCTGGGTGTCTCATCTCTGATTAATAACAGACTTCATTAACTTGAAACATTCTAAGCCTTTCGAAAAGGGTTCCTTCCTTCCTTCCTTCTTTCCTTCCTTCCTTCCTTCCTTCCTTCTGTTGTGCCCATCCCCGGGGGTCGCTCACTCAAAGACCACTTACAAGCACAGGTCGATGCAAAAAGCAAGAGGTTGGTTTATTGCTGACGCGCGCCAGGGTTCCTCAGCCTCTAGGGAAGGAACCCCGAGAGGCTGTTACAGGCTGCTTATAAAGCTAAGATTACACGCAGGTGGGGTGAGGGT
>CAUYTI010079854.1:0-15208 GCA_963575145.1 Galago senegalensis
GTGGCCAACATAGCCATCATGTCTTTCTCATAATTGTTATGCTAAGACATTTATATTCAACCTTTAGACAAATTCACCTGTACCCAAATAGAATAAACTATAGGCATGATCCCCACAATATCATTCTCTTCACCCACCCTCTCCTCCCCTCCCCGCTCTTCTTTCCCCGTAGTCTAGTATGTTTTTTAAAAATCAATTTTCTTAATACATAGTTTACACAAAACAAAACCTATACATTTTATGTGTATAATTCAATGAATTTTGATTAAAGTAGACACCTGTGTAACTGATATTTAGAATATTTTCATCATCCCCAAAAGTTTGATCAGCCAATCGCCCTATCACCACTGCCCCAGGTGTTGTTATTTAATCTGATTTCTATTACTGTAGTTAACTTTGCCTGTTCTAGAATTTCATATAAATGAAATCATCTAGTATATGGTTTAATCATGTTTATCTTCTTTCACTCAGCAGGTTTTTAAGATTCATGCTTTTTTTGTGTGTATCAGAGGTTTGCTTCATTTTATTCCTGAGTAGTATTTGTTTGAGAGCCCCCAGCTAAGTTGGGATTCTAGTCCAGAACCACTAGAAAAACTGCCCTAACAGGGAATAAAGAGGAGGTAGGTGTGTTTCAGTGTACCTTTCATGGGATCCTACTTTTACCTGACAGACAGCCTAATCTCTAGTTGTCAACCCATGACCAGGGGTTCCTCATACAGGAAACTTGTTTTCACTGGCAGATGCCCTTGTGGCTCTTGTCTGACAACGTCCAGTTTATGCTTGACTGACCATCACTCTCACACTAGAAATCCAACTTTGGGTTCTCCTCAGAGTCCTGAGGAAAACCCAGCCTCTGTTTCTTTAGATGGAAGGAGAAAATTCAATACACACCACCACCACCAAGAAGTTCAAAGATTTTTACTTACAAATCCTGTGCAAGGAGGGCATAATGAGTTGGGAGGACAGTCCTCTATCACTGGATCTCATGAGACAAGAATGAAGAGTCAGGCCAAGAGAAAGAGAAAGCACTGGGGGAGGGACTGGCAGTGTATATAAGGGAATAGGCTGTAGGTCATTTTAAGTTCTTTGGCAAATGCCTAAATGCAGTGGTTCTCAACCTTCCTAATGCCAGGAACCTTTAATACAGTCCAAAGGGGTTGTGACCCACAGGTTGAGGACCACTGCATTAAAGGAAAAGCAGGAAAGTGGAGAGCCCAGTCTGCTAGGCAGAAGAGAGGCCACAGGCGCCTCCCAGTTTGGAATATTTTCATATAAGTTTCAGAATGTGCCTATCCATTTCCACATATACACATAAAGCCTGTTAAAGATTTATATTGGAATTACATTGAATGATCAATTTGGGGAGAATTAACACCTTAATGATATTGATTCTTCTGATCCATGAGCATACTATCCATTCATTTAAGTTTCCTCTATCTCAGCAAGTCATATGTAGTTATTTTGAGTGTACAGATCTTGTATATTTTTGTTAAATTTATTCCTAAGTATTTAAGTTTTTAAATAGTATTCAAACAATGTTTTCAAATTTCAATTTCCAGCTGTTATTAGAATAGAGAAATACAAATGATTTCAGTAGACTGGCTCTATATCCTATGGCTCTGATATATATTATTTATTCTAGTAGTTTTGCTGGGGTTTTTTTAGTAGTTTCCTTATGATTCTCTATGTAAACAATCACAATATATGCCATACAGTTTTACTTTGTTCTTCTCAATTTTAAAGGCTTTTATTGCCTTTTCTTATCTTATTGCACTGATGTGACCTCCAGTACAATATTAAATACAAGCAGGGAGAGTGTACATTCTTGCCTTTTGATTTTAATATTTTAAATAGTTTAAAATATTAAATATTTTACCCATAAGCATGTAGTTAGCAGTAGGGTATTTTTTGTTTTGTTTTTGTTTTAGAGACAGGGTCTTACTCTGTGGCCCAAGCTGGAGTGTGGTGACACAACAGTAGCTCACGGCAGCCTCAAACTCATAGGCTCAAGTGATCCTCCCACTTCAGTATTCAGAGTAGCTTGGACTACAGGCATGTGCCACCTCGCCTGGCAAATGTTTCTACAGTTAACTATACACTTACAGGTGAAATACTGCCCCTAAGATCAATCAAAAGGCGAGAATGTACACCCTCACTGCTTCTCTTTAATACTGTAGAGATGAGGTCTTACTATATTGCCCAGGCTCCTGGTCTCAAGCGATCCTCGTACTTTTGCCTTCCAAAGTGTTGGGATTACAGGCAACAGCCACCACGTTCAGCCTCTCCCTGTTTCTATCAGCTTCTTCTTTATATATTTTGAAGTTCTGTATTGGATGTGTAGATGTTTAGAACTTTTATGTCTTTCTGCTGATTTGAACCTTTTAATTTTGAGCTGTCCTTTTCTCTCTTGTCTTGGTAATACCCTTGTCTTAAAGTGCTTTGGTGTTAATATAGTCACACAACTTGTCTATCTCTTGGTAATACCCTTGTCTTAAAGTGCTTTGGTGTTAATATAGTCACACAACGTACTTATGTATACTATTTTGCCTCTTTAAAAAATATTTTAATCTATCTGTGTTTTTATAAAGTGCATATCTAAGATACCATATAGCTAGGTCTGATTTTTTAATTTAGTCTGACAGTGTTTATCTTTTATTTGGTGTGCTTAATCCATTTAAATGTAATACAATTATTGTTATGGTTGGTTTAAAGTCCCAGTATGATCATATTATTTCTTTTCTATTTGTCCCTTCTATTTTTTATTCCTCTGTTGCTCCTTCCTTGCTTCATTTGCATGACTTAAATACTTTTAATATCTCATTGTATTCATTAGCTTTCTAGCTATATTCCAATAATTATTATTATTTGGTGACTTTTCTAAAGCTGTAACTTACTAATATTAAAAGTAATATTGTGTTATTTTCCACTCGATACCTAACACCTTTCCCACTTTCTATTTCACCCTTTCCACTATACAAACACACACACACACTGTGTGTTTATGTGTTTGTGTGTGTGTATGAGAGAGAGAGGGTCTTAGTCTGCGGCCTAGCTAGAGTGCAGTAGCATCATCATAGCTAACTAGAACCTCAAACTCCTGGGCTCAAGCATCTTCCTGCCTCGGCCACCCAAAATGGCTGGAACTACAGGTGCCTGCCACCATGCCTGGCTAATTTTTCTATTTTTTGTACAGATGGGGGTTTCAAACTTGCTCACGCTGGTCTCAAACTCCTAGCTTCAAGCAGTCCTCCCACCTCTGCCTCTCAAAGTGCTGGGATTACAAGCATGAACCACCGCACCCCGCTCCACTTCATATTTAATACTTCCCATTTCACACAGAAACTACAATGATATAATTCACTTATTGATTTCTCCCCCACCATATCCTTTTAGTTATTGCCTCTTTACTTCAACCAACAGTTAACAATGTTACTATTTTTGTTTTAAACTATTAGCTGTCTTTTAAAAATAACAGGAAAGAAAAAGATAGCCATTTATATGTACCCACATATGTATCATTCCTTATGCTCTTCCTTCTTTTTTGTGAATCTGAGTTTTCATCTGCTATTATTTCCCTTCGGCCTAAAGAATATATTTAAACATTTGTTATACTAAAATTCTAGCAGCAATCAATTTTCTTGGCTTTCATGTGTTTGTAATGTCTTTAACCTTGATTTATGAAGAATACCTTCACTAAATAGAGAATTCTAGGTTGACGGTTGTTTTCCTTTTAGTATTTAAAAGATGTTTCTGCCATCATCTAGACTATACTATTTCTGATGAGAAGTTAACCATCATTCTTTAAGTTGTTTCTTATAGGTAATTATGGGTAATTTTTCCCCCCGACCATTTTCAAAGTTTTTCTTTCTTTCTTTCTTTTTTTAAGGCAAGCATGAAACAAAATTTATTGAGCAATCCACTTGCCTCAGCCTCCCAAAGTGCTAGGATTATAGGCATGAGCCACTACACCCAGCTCATCAGAACAGATTGTAAAGGGAATAGGATGAACTCAGGGTTTGGTCTGAGGTACTAGTGGTACAACCAAGGTGGAGAAGTATAGTAGATAGTTGGATAAACAGTTCTGATGCTTAGGAAAAAGACAGGTTTACAGAATAGCAAAGTTTATAATGCAAGATACATTCACTATAGACAGTGAATGTGGCCATGACAAGTAGGTAGGGGCCTCTTTCTTTGGTTTTCACAGTTTGAGTATAATGTGCCTAGAAGTGGTTTTCTTTTTATTATTTTGCTCTTGGATAACCAGGCTTTTCATATCTGAAAAGTTCATGTCTGAAGTTCAATATTTTTCAAGAAATTTTGGTAATTGTTTCCTCACATATTTTTATGCCCTATTCTCGCTTTCTTCTCCTCCCAGGACTTCAATAATATATGTGTTAGACTTAAGTTCTACTTATGTTTAATATTTTTATACTTGTATTCCTCAGGGTTCACTGACTCTTTTTTCTGTCATCTCCAATGATTTGAATGTTTGTCTTCTCCAAAATTTATGTTGAAATTGAATCCCTAATGTAGCATTATTGAAAAGTAAGGCATTTAAAAGATGATTGGGTTATCAGGACTCTGCTCTCATAACTTGGTTAATCCACATTTCATCGATTAATGGGTTATCCTGAGATTATAACTGGTGGCTTTATAAGAAGAAGAAGAGAGACTTGAACTAGTATGCTCAGTCCCCTCACTGAGGTGCCCTGTGCCACCTTAGGACTCTGCAGAGACTTCCCGCCAGCAAAAAAGCTGTCATCAGGAGTCACCTGTTGACTTTGGACTTCTCAGCATCCATGACTGTAAAAAATAAATCCTTCTTTAAAAATAAATTGCCCATCCAGTGAAGTTTTAATTTTAGTTAGTTCATTTTCTAATTCTATAATCTCCATTTAATTATTTTTAGTAGTTTCTATCTCTCTGCTGAGATTCCCTATCTGGTTACTCATTAAGATTATATTTTTTTTAAGTATTTGGATACTTTTACAATAGCTACTTTAAAGTAGTATTTGTCTTAAAGTTTAGTATTTGTCTTTAAAGCTTAGTATTTGCTAAATCCATCATCATCTCAGGATCAGTTTTTATTGACAGATTCTTGTTGATAGCAGGTCACATTTTTTTTCCTGTTCTTTTTCTATATGTCTATTAATTTTAATTTTATGCTAAATGTTTTGGTGACTGTCAATCAAGAACACCTTTTATACTCTGCTAGCATTCACTGTACAATGTTGCTTACAGTGTTTTCAACCCTGATTTAGCATCATGTTGCAGCTGAAATCTCTTCATAGATCTGCTGTACTATTTTTTATACCTTAATTATTTATATCATTATTAATTAATTATTAATTATTTGTATCATTACAAAGGCTAACTATTATAATTGGAAGAAATTACAGGTTTAGGAGCCAGATAGATTTTAATTTTCATTCTAACACTTAATAGCTAGCATGTCTTAGAAAAGTTATAAAATCTATGTCTCAGTTTCTTCATATATATGTGTGTGTATGTATATATATATACATATGTGTATACATATATATTATATATATATATATATAAATTTTTTTTTTTGCAGTTTTTGGCCGGGGCTGGTTTGAACCCAACACCTCCAGCATATGGGGCCAGCGCCCTACTCCTTGAGCCACAGGCACTGCCCACAGTTTCTCATTTTTAAAAGAATCATTAGCAACCTCCAACTTACTAGGCTTTTATAGATACTAAATATGACATATGGGGGTAGCGCCTGTGGCTCAATGGGTAGGGTGCTGGCCTCATATACCAAGGGTGGTAGGTTTGAACCCAGCCCCAGCCAAACTTTAACAAAAAAAATAGCTGGGCATTGTGGTGGACACCTATAGTCCTAGCTACTCGGAGGGCTGAGGCAAGAGAATCAATCACCTAAGCCCAGGAGTTGGAGGTTGCTGTGAGCTGTGACACCACAGCACTCTACTGAGGGTGATAAAATGAGACTCTATCTCTAAAGAAATAAAAAAATAAATAAATATGACATATGTAAAGCATGCAGCATAGAGTAGATACTCAATAAATTGTACCTGTGACTAAGTAATAATGCACCTGTAGTAATGCTGGTTCAAATTTTCTCTATTCCATAAGGGATTCATTGTTTGATTTGGCAACCCATCTAAGGCTTTTGCTCACTGATTTCCTTCACTCCAACAACCTACACTTACACTTCTATTCCATCCCATGGCCATATTTAGAACATGTTATCATGTAAAGGGATAACACTTTAGAAACTTTAATATCCCAAACTTTCATCACAAATTTTCCACTTTCCTTTGGTATCTTTTCTTCTACAAACTCTTATTGAGCACTTACTTCCTATTGGGTCTATCAAAAGAAAATGACAAATCCATCTTTTTTTTTTTTTGAGGCAGAGCCTCAAGCTGTCACCCTGGGTAGAGTGCAATGGCTTCACTGCTCACAGCAACCTCCAACTCCTGGGCTCAAGCGAGTCTCCTGCCTCCACCTCCCAAGTAGCTGGGACCACAGGCGCCCACCACAATGCCTGGCTATTCTTTTTTTGGTTGCAGCCATTATTGTTGTTTGGTGGGTCCGGGCTGGATTCAAACCCGCCACCTTAGGTGTATGTGGCTGGCGTCTTAGCCGCTTGAGCCACAGGCGCCGAGCCACAAATCCATCTTTTTATAAAGCTCAGGATGTAGTGGAAGAGACAGATAAAGTAAGCATACAATCATAAAATCATGGTTACTGTAGGTTATCATATAGAGCCCAGGATGAGTATGTAACCTATCCTGAAGCTCAGGCTTCCTGGAGGAGTTACTGCCTTGATAACTTAGAAAGATTAAGTAAGATTTAGTCAGATAGAGGAGAGAAGTCAGAGATGACAATAATTCAGAGGCTATAGGAAGCCTGCTTTGTTGTCTGATTAGGGTGCCTGTAGGAGGATGCTGAAGAAAGCCTCCTCACAAGAAGCTTTGCAAGAACATTTTCCAAAGTTGTAGGTAATGATCATCTGAACTATGGCAATAGGTGGGAATATTCAAGAGATATTTAGGAGACAGAATTGAGAGATGTGGTGACTGTACATTGGTGAAAGTTAAGGTGATGTCAATAGGATTTCTAGCTTAAGTGACAGGTTGGATTGTGAAACCTGTTACTTAGAGGATACAGGAGGTTTTTTTTTGTTGTTTGTTTGTTTGTTTGTTTTTTTGAGACAGAGTCTCTCTTCGTCACCATTCGTAGAGTGCCATGGTATCATAACTCACAGCAACCTCAAACTCTTGGGCTCAAGTGATCCTCTTGCCTCAGCCTCTTGAGTAGCTAGGACTATAGGCACCTGCCAAAATGCCTGGCTATTTTTTAGAGACAGGATCTCACTCTTGCTCATGCTGCTCTTGAACTCAGGAATGATTCAATCCACCTGCCTCAGCCTCCTAATGTGCTAGGATTACAGGCATGAGGCACTGTGTCCAGCTCATAGGAGCAAATTTTAAGGGGAATATGAGGAGCTCAGGGTTTGGTCTGAGGTACTAGTGGAACAACAAGGTGGGGAAGTATAGTAGATAGTTGGATAAAGAGGTCTGATGCTTAGAAGAGAAGCCTGGGTTGCAGATAGAAGTTGAATAATCAAAGCAAACGAGATGGTGGATGAGGCCAATGGTTCATGGCATTATTCAGGGAGAAGATATTAAGAAGATTAAACACTAAAGCTTAATCTGTAGACATATATTTGAGAGTCAAGGAATATTGTTTGGGATTTTACAGTCTCAAAAGATGACAGTCCTTCCTTCCCTCCTCCCAGATCCTCACCAGAAGAGGCCAGGTGCAGGTCTTCTAGCAGGAAGAGAAGAGAGCCTTTAGAATCCTGGCGATGCCCAGGTAACAGGCTGTCTTCATCTTGGCCCTGGACCCCTCTGCTCAGCAGGAGACGAAGGTGGGTGGAGTTAAAGGCAGGGTGGATGGACCTATGTATGTAAGGGTGACTTGGCTCCACTAGCACCTCCACAAAGGCTGATTTCCCTGTTGCTGCCTCTCCAACCAGCAGCACCGGCTGTCCCCCTGACAGAAGTAAGTCCACCACATGTAAGAGTCGTTCAGTCTGCAGGACAGAAGGGGGCTTATTGTGGTAGTTCTAGTGTAGGATGGTAATCTAGTTGAAAATAAAAGTCTAAGGTACTTGTCTTCCAGGTGTACTTAGAAAAAAATTCATATATTCTTGTGATTATGAAGAGATATCAATGAAAGGGAGTAAGTGGGCCTCAGTGAAACTTCAGACATAGATTACCTCTAGCATAGCTCCTTAAATTCAAACCCCAGCTCCTGCACCACTGTCCTCATACCTGAATAGAAGGGTAGAATATGCCCATAGACCCTTTCACATGGTTGCTCAGGTGTTGTTCAGTGAAAGCGACTAGTGTCCCATCTTCAGGGTTTACATGTAGATCGAACACCAAGGCTGAGGATGGTAGCTCAGGGAAGTTGGAGAGGAAAGCAATAGAACTCCTCATGAAGGTATCAAAGAGGGGCCAGAGCCTGCTCAGATGGACACACAGGCAAAAGTGTCAGGCAGTTACAACACTCACACTTTCCACCATACCTCAACAGGGATTCATATGGGTTTCGACTTCCATAGGCAAGTCCTTCTCATCCCTCTGCATCCCCTATCCCCCCATCCCTGTGGGTACCTGGAGGGAAGATGACCTCCGAAGCTCCAGATCAGGGAAAAGAGAAAACTGCTGACAACCAGCAAGTGTTCCCTGCGCTTATTTGCTATGTCATCACTTTCGACCTGGGACTGGTTCAGAGAGCTGCTTTTTGAAGACTTAACACTGTGGGCCACAGGATCATTAAAGTCCTCTGCAAAGGTCATCATGGCATGAACAGGAGACCCAGGAGAAAAAGAAGGAGGTGGAGAAAAGAGGAGAGGTTGACTATATCACTTCTTTTTGCTTTCAGTCCCCTAACCCAGCTCCACTCAGACTCTAGCTGTACCCCAGCCACCCTCAAGGTTCCAGCTCTCTCAAATCAACCTTTCCAGCTCCCCACCTGGGCCATGTGCCTTCTCCTCCTCTAGACGCAGGTGGGGGTCAAGCAGACCATGCAAGATGCGGGCAAGGCTGGTTACTTCTGCCACACCTAGGCAAACAGCCTGATGCCCATGTACCTGTAGCACAGAGCTGGCACTCTCACGGGCAAGGAATCGGAATATTGCAGGCACCAGAACTTCAGCCAGGAGGTTGAGCTCAGTGACTGTCTCAGGTTGCAGGCGATACTCATGGCGCAGGGATGCCATCAGGACATTAAGCATGTTCTGCCAAGTCTGCTCCCCTCCACACCAGACTAGGGCACAACAACCCACTACAGTGGGAGACATGCCTGTGGCATCTGCCATCTCCATCAAGAGAAAGGTACCTGGGGGTCGTGCTATCTGCTGTCCATTGGGAAGACTAAGTTGGGGAAGATCACTCAGGAGGCAAGCAACAGAGTCCAGCCAAGCAGCATTGGTGGCCCCGTCACATATTATCCAGTGCTGAATCACCACTGATTTCTCTGTTTTTTGTTTTGGGTTCTCATTGTTACAATGACGGGATGTACGGAGAACCCTGGGGAAGACACCATGGTGCCAGCAGGGGCCCTCTAGCCATCCCAGGAACTCCTGAGGGCTGAGGGCAGTGGGGTATAGGTGGGTAATTTCTACAGGCTGGCAGCCATGAGTTGAGGCATCCTCCATGGCTGCCAGCCGATTATGGATCTTAAATAAGCTGTGCCAACAAGTTGTCTTGCCGCTGCCTGCAGGGCCCAGTAGCAGAATGCCGGAGGCCCGGCATAGGGCCTGGCTCAGCTGTTCCAGGACCCCCAAAATTTCAGAGCTGGGGTGCAGGCCTACCTGCCTCAGTTCCTCTACCATCACTGATTTCAGCAGCCTCTGGGTCATAGGCTCTTCCAGTGCTTGACTGGCACTAGGAAAAAGCCCACAGAGCAGCTCTCGGAGGTTGTGCAGGTGGAGTCCACTGAGGACGCTGAACAGTGGTGAGTGTAGCAGGGCACGCAGTAGGGCAGCCTCCTCAATGGTAGCCTGGCTGCGGGGCTGCTGAGACTTGGGTTCCCTGTTTGTCTCATTTAATGTCTGTATTGTATCTTCTAGTATCTGCTTGAGCATTGGTAAGCGGCAGGGCAGGGGCCTAGACACCAGCTCATGCTCTAGGAAGAAGAATTTGGATAGGCGTGCAGCCATGCGGGTGGCATCCCTAATCCCTGCGCCCAGCAGGGTCAGCTCTGCCACTCGCTGTAGATCAGGCAGTGCCAATGCCACAGGCCGCAGTAACAAGTGCAAATTGGCAGGCACAGCATGGCTCAGGGAACTCAGTGTCAGGAGGCAGCCATAGCCAAGGCGCATAGATACCTGATGTTTCTCAAAGAAGCCACTGCCAAGGATCTGGGGCTGGGTGGGGTCTACGGTGCTGGTGGTCTGGGAAGCCTCTTGGTACAGCGGGGCATATAGGTAGTGCAATTCAGAGAGGCGCTGGCCCAAGGCAGACAGCACACCAGAGGGCAGATGCTGAGCTGCCTCTAACAGCAGCCAGGCACCACCCTGCAGGGCACCATTGAGGTAGTTGCTCAGGCATTGAGCCTGTATCTGAGGCGAGCAGGGCATTGTCACCAGTTGGCGGCCCAGGGCCCATGCCAGGTTATTCACTATAGCTGTCTTACCCACACCACGAGGACCCAGTAGGGTCCCACAGGCCACCTCCTCTAAGGCCAATAACAGCACTAGGGCAGGTCGCTCAGGTAGCAGACTGGGTAGAGTTCCCAGTCTGGGACCCAAGTACTCATAATTGTATAGGAAGGACCGGCCCAGCACATCTACCCAGCATGCAGCTGGGGACAGAGAAGGATCGGTAGATGCAATAGTCTTGAGACTCTGTAGGGGGCTTTGGGGGATCATGTGAGGTGAACCCAGGTGATACTTGAGTTGGCGAACCCAATGGAAGTCTGTCAGATCACTAACCTGGTGCTGTTCCAGCAACTGTGCTATATCCCGGTGAGTCATTGCCATGACCAGCAGAGCACTGAGCAGGCTGGCCTGGCGGACAGAGGAAAGGGGCTGCCCACCCTGGGAGACCCTCTGGGCCCGTAGAGAGTACACCAGTGCCTCGAGCTTATGTGTATGCCTGGATACCATGGCTGAGCTTCCTCCTTTAAGTAGAACCTCCTCTACCTCAGCCCGCCACACCACCTCCTCTGCCACCAGCACACACTGCCATGGGAAGACTTTGACTAATTCCAACCAGTTGTAGACATACAGTTGCAGGGCCACTTGGGTTTTTTGGGGAAACTGCCTGACAGCCTCAACCAGAAATGGCCCCTGGGCAAGGCGGGCAGCCACACAGTTCTGCAGCATGTGCACCAATGCCAAGCACAGACTCTTCTCAAGAGAGCTCAGCCACTTAGGGAAATCTGGGTACAGAGGAAGGGGCTCCTGCAGCTTTAGCTCCTCCCCACCCGCCCCTAGCACTGCAAGTGCCTCCACCTGAGTCTGTTTGCTTGTACTTGACTCATCCATGTCTTTCTCATCAACAGGGCAGGACTGGAAGGTCACAGCATGTACATGGGGAAAGCAGCGTCGTACCCATAGCTGGGCCTGATATGACTCTGGTGCAGCAGCCAACAGGGCTACCAGCTCGCTGTCACTGAGGAAGAAGAGGCGGGGGAAGTGAGCACACACCCCATACAGCACACTCTCCAGAGCCATGATAATGCCCTCCAGCTCTACCGATCCTGCCTGCAGCAGTTGTTGCAGCTGCTGGCCTTGAAAGTAAGGGCTCCTCTGGGCATTGGGCACTACGAGTGACAGAACCATGGGGTCAGCTACAGAGATGCGCATCAGGGTTCGATACTGATTATCCATGGCCCTGAAACGAGCATTCTGTGGCAAGAGAAAAGGTAAAGTGAGGACAAATATGAAGTGGCAGCTCCCCTTCCCACCCTGAGCCCCGCTATGCAGAAGCCCATCTTGCCTCATGCTCCCTTCCTTCCCTTACCAGGTCAGCACTAGGAAACTGGATCTTCATCTCATACAGAACTTTATTCACAAAAATCCACTTCTGCTGGAAAGTCACCCATACCTCCAGCACAGCATCTATATAAAAGCGAGAGGAACAATAGTGGGAGATACTAAGGTTCTAGCTTCTGCAAGGGGATCCAGTCCACTCCTGACCTCTCTAGTCTAACCAGACCAACCAAAACACTTTGCTCAGCAGGACCCAGGGACCTCACTTGAGAGAGAGAACACCCTCATTGTGAATAAAGACCTGGTCATCTCATCCTAAAATGTAGCCCTGAAGTATGTCCTCACTTTGTCATCTCTTCCCTCATCTAACCTTTCTCTCACACCTACCCCTCTGGGCCATCCTACCTCAGGTCTCACCATCATTCCAGCTAGAGGCTTACACTCACCCAGGCCATGCATGATGGTCACCCATTCCAAAGCTGTTTTGTATAAGTCTCCTGACTTTTGGATGGCCACGATCTTGAACAACACCTGAAGACTTTCCTGGATGGAATCCTGCAGGCTGTTGTAGTCTGAAGATGAAAACATTTAGCTGGTAGTCAGATGGGACAAGGGCAGGTGCTGGAGCAGAGAAGAGCAGAGCAGGTGACCTTCTAGGGGAGGAAGTTTACCTTGATACCCTTTCTATTATATCTTCAAGGATTGCATTGGCTAATACAGCAGAACCTGTAGAGAGTACTTGGGTATCAAAATGGAGACCCAAGAAATGGGTGAAATGGAGGAGGAAAACTTCCCCTTTCCCAGGCACTGTGGGAAGACTCCAGGTCAGCTGATTTCCCTGGCTAGATACCATCAGTATCTATTTAATCCCATGGAAGTTCTTGGAAGAACTAGAGCCTCCAGCCTGGGAAGAAGGTTCAATGACTCCAAGCCCCTACATAATATTTCTGTAGCAAGAATGCCCATTCTGGCATGAAAGGGCTACTGGTAGAAAAACTGAGACCAGAATTTTCTCTCATAGTCTTAGCACTTGGTCCCTGGTGCTGCTTGAAAATTTATGCTTTCATGCCATGTGAGAAGTGAGATAAGGACAATAACTGAAATGAAAACAGAAGAATTGAGAGAGGAAGTTGATTCAGGTAGATATAGGATTCTCCAAACACCCCTCTTCAAGAGGAAAGAGAGTCCTGCTTTCAGAGTGAAAAAACATCTACTCTCTAGAGAAAACATTATAGGAGTTAATATTTATAGCCCCTCTGTCTACTCCCTTTATCTGATCCTCTCCATGTGAGGAAATAGAAAGGCCCATCTCTTATGCTCTAAGGGACATGAGGTAGGCCACCATCCTACATGCAGCTGCCTAAGTAAAAGTATTTCAACTCTCCACACAGACCTCAATTCTCAAATGATCTGGAGAAAGTCATGAAAAGGTAGTGTGAAGTCTCAATTGACTTAGATCCAAGCTGTGTCTATCAATGCAGTACATAAAACCCACACAGTTTCTTGGAAGTAAAAGTTCTGATATTATCCTTTCATTTATATTATCTCCTTGTTCTTATTTGGTTAAGACTATAAAGAGGAAAATGAATGATTGGTAACTATGCCTCAACTTACAAAAATCTGTGTTCCTGGGGTAGGAATTAAATACGTAAGAAGTTAAATCATCTTGGGCTCATTCAGATGAAAAAAGCCATCAGCTTCAGGGAGTGGCCACCACAAAGATGTGGTCCTTGGTTAACATGCCTGGAGTTAACAGGAAAAGGAAGCCTGACATAGAGAAAGGAGAGAAGCTGTAGAGAGAAACCCCAAACATGTGCTTGGTGCAAATGCCAGTTTAGATAGAGAAGGGAAAACTGGAAAGGGCAAAGGTGGTGGAAGGGCTATGAGTGCAAATGAAGACGAAGAGGTCCCATATTGGTGTCTGAAGTTATTCTCAGAGGCAGCTCAAGGCCCAGATTATCCAGAGCCTATACTCTACTATGAATTTTTATTTATTACTTTTAGTAGTAGAGGAACCTAAGGATGATGCAGAAAAGTGGTATAGACCAAGTAGAAGCAGATCTGCAAAGTCCAGAACCAGTGCCTTGTTGTGTTTGCTCAGAACAAAAGTAGGAAGAAAATCTCCTTTGGCTCTTGGTGCAAATATTAACTGTAGAAATTTAGACTTTGTATCAGTAAGAACCAAAGCATATGAGTCCTTGTAAAGAAAGATTTGAGGGCTCGGCACCTGTGGCTCAAGTGACTAAGGCGCTAGCCACATACACCTGAGCTGGTGGGTTCATATCCTGGCCGGGCCCGCCAAACAACAATGATGGCTGCAACCAAAAAATAGCCAGGCCTTGTGGCAGGCGCCTGTGGTCCCAGCTACTCAGGAGGCTGAGGCAGGAGACTTGCTTGAGCCCAGGAGTTGGAGGTTGCTGTGAGCTGTGATGCCAGGGCACTCTACCCAGGGTGACAGCTTGAGGCCCTATCTAAAAAAAAAAAAAAAAAAAGAAAGAAAGAAAGAAAGATTTGAACAAGGAGGTGGAGGATACCATTTATCAACATGCTGCAAACAGAAGGCATCCTTAGTCAAATATTGGGCTTGGAGAGGTGATAAGAGTCTGGCAATAAGGATCATACATGTTAAAATAGGAAGCACGTACATTCTCCTACTTGCAGAGGCTGGACCACTTACACATCTTCTCCAGTTGGACTTCCGCAGAGCTCAAATCCATCCACTTTTTTCTTTCCCCATTGCTAACATCCTAGTCTAGGCCACTATCACTTTTCACTTGGGTTATACCAATCATCTCTTAACTTACCATCTAGTTTCCATTCTTTGCCACCCCCTTCAACCCATGTGCCATGTTGAAACTAGAATATAATTAAACTAAAATATGATCATGTCACTTCTCCACAAAAAGTACTTGAGTAGCTCTCCATAATTCTCATGAGAGTAAATTCTTTTTTATTTAATTAATTTATTTATTTGCAGTTTTTGGCCAGGGCTGGGTTTGAACCTGCTACCTCTGGCACATGGGGCTTATGCTACTCCTTTGAGCCACAGGCACCACTTGAGAGTAAATTCTTTTTCTTTTTTTTTTTTTTTTTTGAGACAGAGCCTCAAGCTGTCCCCCTGGGTAGAGTGCCGTGGCATTACAGCTCACAGCAACCTCCAACTCCTGGGCTCAAGCGAGTCTCTTGCCTCCGCCTCCCAAGTAGCTGGGA
>CAUYTI010079855.1:0-43745 GCA_963575145.1 Galago senegalensis
AACTGAGAAAATGACATGAAGGCTGTGTTGACCAGTTTGATGGAAGTATTTCAGAATGCATGTGAAAACCCCACACTGTACCCCAGAAGAGTATCAATGTACATAGTTAACACTCAATAAAAAAAAAAAAAAAAAAGAATGGAGGAAAAAGTATCCAATGTACGCAGCTCTGTCTCTCTCTTTATCTGTCTTCTCTTTCTCTACCTCGCTATACACTTTCACCATAGGAGCTGAATCTCTATACCTATATGAAGATTTATTCAAATGCTTTCTTGGACAGGTGCTGATATGTTATCATGGGTATATCTATCTATGCATATGTTATGTATGTGTATATACACACAGGTACATACGTCAATGAAATAAGTGTTCTACGTAAAGACACACCATTTTACGTATGATGCTAGACAGAAGCAGATTTTATTACCAGCTTTCATTATAACTTCCTAACTTCCCTAATCTCTATGTCTTTTGTGGTTTTTAAAGGTGACCATAATCATTACTTGAAGTCAGTAAGATGAAGAGTAAGATCTTAAATATTCTCACAATTTTCATAGCTTTTGTTAGATATAATTTTTAAATCTATTTTTTTTCTTGAACTGAAATGTACTTGTTTTCTGCAAGATCATTTTATTTGTCATTTTCTAGTATAAACATTTAGAATAGGACATAGCAAAGTGAACACACCTTACCCCATTCATGCTAATTCATGAAGAAAAGGATTAACAGCACAAATAATTTGTGAATGTTTGGATATATTATAAACTTGTGAACTCTCAAGGACATCAGATAAGAATCATGTAATTCCATTACTCTCCAGACCTATGCAAGGATGTATGTGTGTGTTTGTGTGTGTCATATGACCCAGTTAACATCTTGTAATGGAAACACTTGTCTGTTTTGTTTTGTGGTTTTTTTCCCCACATACTCAATATACAGGGTAGATACTTTCTGGGCAGCCCTGCTAGTTCTTATCTAATGGCCATAAATTATCCCCATCTCTGTGTTTTGATATTATCTAACGATATGAAAAATAATTGGCAGCTAATATATGCAGGTATAAATACACATCTAGCATAACATTTTAAATTCCTACATTATCACATATTAGATATGGGACATAATTATCTAATCTAAGGATGTAATAAAGTTGATTGGAATTTATCCACTTGAACCCAGTTCATAAATTTTCCTGTACTTCAAATAAAAAGGTCTTTTATTCTTGAGATTACATATTTAGAAGGAAATAATTGTTCATAATATGAAAACCACAGCAAGCATAGAAGAGTAAATTTGAGCAAGAACCTCTCTATATATGAAATATGAAAAATACTCATGAAATAATGTTAACCTTGAAGCTTTAAGCAATAGATGCATAAAATCACACGTGGCTCCTGGCAATGGATCTAAATTATTCATGCCCACCTTCACATTATTTATTAAATTTTTTCTGGATCTATAACATTTCCTTTAGTCTTTATCTCCTATAGTGTTGGCATAGACACCATATGTCAGGGCTACTTTGGAATAGCTACCTAATTGGATCAGTGTGGTTAAGAAAAATGGGTTAATAAATTGTGGCATATATACACCATGGACTATTATGCAGCCTTAAGGAAAGATGTAGACTTTACCTCTTACATATTGACATGGATGGAGGGGGAGCATATTCTTCTCAGCAAAGTATCTCAAAAACAGAATAAAAAGTATCCAATGTACTCAGTCTTACTAGGACACCAATTTATAGTGTTCTTAAGAAAGCTATAACCAAATTATAGCTCAAGAAGAAGGGGAAGGGGGGGAGGATGGGTGGAGGGAGGGTAATTGGTGGGACCACACTTATGGTGCATCTTACAGGGTACATGTGAAATTTACTAGGTGTAGAATATAAATGTCTTAACACAATATCAAAGAAAATGCCATGAAGGCTATGTTGACCAGTTTGATGAAAATATTTCAAATTGTATATAAAACCAGCACATTGTACCTCATGATGGCATTAATGTACACAGCTATGATTTAATTTAAAAAAATAAAAAAGAAAGAAATCACTGATAAGAACAATAAGGAGTCCTGGGTTGCTGTCTTGAGTCAGATACACCAAGCCTGACAGTTAAGTTTGTGAACTCATCCTGGAAAAGCGCCTCCTAGCTTGTTGCTTTATCTCACTACAATCACCTTCACAACACTCCCTCAGGGAAGCTGAGGACTGACGCCAGTGACTAGTCCACCTTTCAAAGCCATTTTGAAACTCCCTGAAGCCACCGAGCATCACAGCTGTCATCACACAGCACACAAGAACACATGACAACAATAAGGAATGCCACTTGGCAAGACACAGCTCTCGGGAGCCGCCACAAGGAGGGAGACCTCTCATGACCTGAGCGGAAATGGTGGGAACTGGAGAAATAAAGCCACGAAAGACAGGAGGGGAGAGACAGGATGGCGTGGGGAGGACTGACAGCTGATGGCTGCAGCCAGCACCTGAACCGCGGAAACAGCTTTACTTATACAGTATCTTAACAAGGCTGCATCAATCTTAACACATGGGGGAGAGATCAACCTTAAAGAGGAAAAGCTGTGTGCTGGCCAATCACAGGGAGAGTGTGCACGGGCTCCGGGACTTCGGCAGGTGGAAAGGATGTTGTGAAAGGAGACGTGGTTGGGGTCACTCTCAGGCCATGTCCAGGCTGTGGGGCCCACAGCCCACTCCCCCCACACAGCCACACATCAGCGTTAACACAGCTGTGAAGCACTGGTACACTAAGGTTATGAAACCTTACTGAGACTGTCGCACAGCGCTACCCATGTGAGCACATGGGGGCAAGTTCCCTGACGTAATTATCAGACCTCCTATGATGAGGGCTCTGACTGACAACCCAGAAACAGTTCTAAAATTGCTTTCAATGGCAGACGAGGCACTGGTGTGAGTGCACAGCTTCCCACGGGGGTGCTTCCCAGGTGACCATCGTGACATTCAGCAATGAGGGGTGTAGCACTTTGTCCAGGATGAGTCTGCGAACTTCATTATCCATCCTCAGAGCACATATGTTTTCAAAGCCTCAAACTGTCTCACTTCCTGGTGTGCTCTGAATTTGTGCTGTCTAAATATTTCGTGCAGATTATATCGTGAGTCGTCTGATGTATTTTTCTGAATGTTGTGTGCAAGTAGCATCTTATATTTTGAATTTGTCACTTATCACATTGTCATAAAATATAATACATGGTTTTAAAAATGCTTATGTGTTCTATTCCTTTAGAACATATTCATGTGCTTGGATATTTAGAGCATCTTTTAGCATATAATATTTATTTCAGTTAATTTACAGAAGAGAAGTACCCAGCAGTATATTCCTAGGTAGAGTTCATAGAAAACTCTATTATTCGTGAAAATAACTCCTTATTACTATATCCCAGTTAGTAAGGAAAAATAGAGTGTTTACCATAATTCTATGTGAATTTCCATTAAGATTTCACATGAAGGCTGGGTGTGGTAACTTACACTTGTAATCTTAGTACTCTGGGAGGCCAAAGCAAATGGATGGCTTGAGCTCAGGAGTTCAAGATAAGCCTGAGCTTGTGAGACCCATCTCTAAAAATAGCAAACTGTTATGGTGGGAGCCTGTAATCCCAGTTACTCAGGAGGCTGAGGCAAGAGGATCTCTTGAGCCCAAGTATTTGAGGTTGCTATGAGCTATGACGGCACAACACTCTACCCAGGGTGACCAAGTGAGACTCTGTCTCACAGAAAAGGAAAAAAAAAAAAAAAAGAAAAGATAAAGGCTCAATGTCCATAGCTCACCAGCCACACGCACCAGGGCTGGGTAGATTTGAACCCAGCCAGAGCCTGCTGAACAATGACAGAAATAACAAAAATAAATAAATAAATAAAACCAGCCAGGCATTGTGGCAGCCACCTGTAGTCCCAGCTACTGGGAGGCTGAGGCAAGAGAATCACTTAAACCCAAGAGTTTGAGGTTGCTGTAAAATGTAATGCCACAGCACTGTACCAAGAGCAACATAGTGAAATTCTGTCTCAAAACAAATAAACAAGGTCATGGAAGAAGCCCAAGTGCCCATCGACCCATGAATGGATCAATAAACTGTGGTATATGTATACCATGGAATATTATGCAGCCCTAAAGAAAGATGGAGACTTTACCTCCTTCATGTTTACATGGATGGAACTGGCAAATGTTATTCTTAGCAAAGTATCTCAAGAATGGAAGAAAAAGTATCCAATGTACACAGCCCTATTTTGAAACTAATTTATAGCTTCCATAGGAAAGCAATAACCTAATTATAGCCTAAGAATATGGGAAGGGGGGTAGGAGAGGGGAGGGGAGGAGGGTGGATGGGTGGAGGGCCGGTGATTGGAGGAGTCACCTCTATGGTTTATCCTACAAAGGTACAAGTGAATCTTTCTAAAAGAAGAGTATGAATGTCTTAACTCAATAACTAAGAAAATGACATAAAGGCTACGTTAACCAGTTTGATAAGAGTATTTAAAAATGTACATGAGAACACCACACTGTACCCCATGATTGAATTAATGTACACAGCTATGATTTAATAAAAAAATCTAAACAAACAAACAGAAAACCCAAATATTTTATATCATTGGGTTCTACCTTTAGAAACTATCTTTAAAGTTACAGAATTGTAGCGTTGAGGCTCGGAAGATGCCACTGAGGCCCTCTAGTTCTGTTTCTTCAGTTAACAAGTGATGTAAAATAAAGGATTAAACACTTACGATTACATATTAAATACTAGCAGAGCTGCGAGTAGGACTTGTTTTGTGACTTGTTACATTCTTCTTTTTTCTGTTATGCTTTTGAATCTTTTTTTTGACTTATTTTACAAATATTTAATACAATAACATAAATTTAGTTAAAATTAATGTCACTATGTCAAAAAATACAACTTTCTTAACAGTGAAATCATCATAATAATTTGGAAAATCTCACTCTAAAATTTAAAACATTGTAGATACTGCCATGTCATTTCTTTATGAGCTCGTGTAATTGTGTATTGAATCATCTTCTTTCACTATATTTTTAATGATCCAAATTTTGGAATATACTCAAATAGGAGTAAATTGTTAGGAATGAAAGTATTTCATTTTTAAGTATTTTAATGACATTGTTTTTAATGTTTAAATCCAATGCTAACATTTTTTCTATGATAATATTGTTTGAAGTGTTTTGTAACCATAGAAAAATTAAATAAATTATAAAATCACTCTATACATTTGAAACTGTGTTCCTCAATTCATTCATTATGAAAAAAGCAGTACATAAATACGTAAATACCTATTTTAAGAGTACAGTCATTTCCTACAATACATTCTACATAAATAGTATCTGTGAAAATTTAAATAAAAGTGATGTAGAATTCACAAAATCATTTTCCATATTGTTTTAATTTACTCTTATGAACATTTTAATTCTCTCATTTTTATAAACCCCATGTTTTTATTTTTATGCCTAGATAATGCAGTAGCATTATTAACTGTTTATCACTGAATATTGATTAATGAAATTAATACTGTTTACATTACATGGTATAGGTATATGTTTAAATCAAATTTATCCTAGCTTAACTTTGGTCAACAGGTGACTTTTAAATTATCATTGCCACTTTATCAATAGCAAAGTTCAAAAATAAGGACCATGTTCAGTATCAAATTGTTGTTTTTCTGGGTGGCACCTGTGGCTCAAAGGAGTAGGGCGCCAGCCCCATACACGGGAGGTGGTGGGTTCAAACCTAGCCCTGGCCAAAAACTGCAAAAAAAAAAAAAAAGTGTTTTCTTCTTTTCATTAAAAATACAACTCCAATTTGTTTTCCCTTGATTTCTCAATACCCAAAGGTACTGTCATTCTAAAGCTAAAATTTTTATTGTATCTCAAGGCTATTTAGTTTTTATGAGATTAGATATGCAGTTGAAAAACACACAACCACATGCAAACATTCATCACTCAATTTTATAAATAGTGTACCTAAATACTTTCTCTTAAGGAAAAAAAGGAAAGGTTGCATTACACAAATTAATAACAATCGTACAATGCATAGAGCGTTTAACTCTCTACGCTACGGGCAGCATTTGAAGGTGCTCTCTCTACATCTCTTACTTATCTTCCATCCACTCACACTGCACCCCAAATTTGGCCCTTAGTAACATAATACTTTGGAGGCTTAAGTATTTTCCATTATTTGGGATTGATATATCTGCACCTATTTTCATATATATTTTGTACTCTGTATATTTTTGTGTATATAAATGTATACTCATATGTATATATGCACATACTTTATACATGTATGTGTATACATGTGTGCATAGATATAAATGTGTATACAGATGTACGCTAATCCTTAACTTGCTTCAACATGGGTTACCCATTCTAAGTAGAATGGGGTTCATCAGTTTCATTTCTCAAGCTTTCCTAGTAACTTTTTATTGTCTTCTTTTGTGTGTGTGGGTCAGTTTGTCAAAACTGCCTCCAGTGATTTGCATTGTTAGCATTAAAAAATAGTGTGCATTACTTAAACTATCTGAAATGTTCTTCAAAATATTCACAGTGCACATCAATATAACTTTACTAGAGACAGAATTTTGCTGTGATGCTCTGTAATTTTTTTTTCAAAATATTATGCGGTGCAAGTGGTTTTGGTTACGTGGTTCACTTTTGTAGTGTCTGAATCAGGGCTATAGTGTGCCCAGCACCAGATAGTGTTCACTGTACCCGTGAGGTAGGTTTTTGCCCATTCCTCCTTCTTCCTTCCTCCCTGCTTTATTTCGCTGAGTTTTACTTCCTTCTGTGTACATGTGTGCTAATTGGTTAGTTCCTATCTAATCGAAAGTACATATAATGTTTGTTTTTCCATTATTTAGATACCTCACCTGGGATAATGATCTCCAGTCCCATCAAAATTGCTGCCAAAGTCATCAATTGATCCTTTGTTATGACTGAATAGCGTTCCATGGTGTACACGTAGCTCATATTGTTCTTTCACTCATGAATTGATGGGCACTTTGTTGATTGTTTCAACATCTTGGCAATTATGAATTGTGCTACCATATACATTTGAGTGCAGATTTTTCTTTTCTATAAAGTGATTTCTTTTCTTTGGGGAAATGCCCAGTAATGAGACTGGTAGATCAAATGATAGGCCAATTTTATTTCTTATCAATGTAGATATATTTTAATAACTGCCACTGTGATGACTTGATGTCTAGATAAGAGAATAGTGAAGTTCATTTGCTACATATAATTTTACCCTCAATAACGTTTCTGGCTGTATAATCATCTTTTCCCATCTGCTTTACTACAACTTCTTTACGTTTAATCTTCAAAATACACAAATGCTGGACTTCTGCGGATATATTATACATTCCATGAATTAATTAGAATGCACAGAGTTCTCCAGGGTCTAGAGTGTGTGTTACTGTGTGTTAGAGTGCATGTGAGGTTTTTACTTGGTTTATGGAATTGGATGCTTTTTATAGTCTTTAAGTAGTAGCATTTAAAAAAAAACAGTGACTTATCCAAATAAATCCCTTGATCACTTAAATAAAAACATCTTTACATGTTGCTATATTTTGAATTTCCTGATACCACGTATAATAGTTAAGCAACACACATTGTATATGAAATAGCCACTTGACTCAGGATTCAGTGGAGATCTGTGTATCCTTGTATATTGTTTATTAAATTTGAAGTGAGTACAACATTTTTATAAGCTCCTACTTCATACAATGGTTTGACAGATAAAAGAGTTATTCAGATTGCCATAACTAAGGATGCATGCACTTTGAACATCTCCATCAAAACTGTATCAACAGATGTGACATTTATCTGCTCATTGTATTTAAGAGGGAAATGTAAATGCAAAGAAAATTTTCAGACTAACTTTCTATCTTTATATGTGTGTGGTAAGAAACTACCTTTAGACATTTTACAATACATAAAACACTTTTTAATATTGTATTTTAAGGGTGTTACACTCAAAATACAGTATAAATCAAAGTATAGTGTACATTCCTCTCTTTTCTAGTGAATCATATTTCGAGGAAATATACTTAACTCCAAAATTACTTAGGAGGAAAAAAGTTGTATCTCATATCACTGTTCTTCATGTTGCTCAGTAAGTACTTCAGAAAGCCTGGGAATTAGGCTCTGCTTCTGTGCACTGATGTTAGAGTTATTACTGTTTGCTCTGTAGCAAGATTATACACAAAGATGATTGATGCACTGTAAGGAAATTTGCTTTTTTGTTTTGCAATTATATGTCTTCTCAATGCACACGAAACCACTTTAAAATCCTAAAGTCTTTGTTATCTAAAGGATTTCTGCTCCATTTCATGAAATTGTTGCCACAGCCTACAGAAGAATAATATAGCTACAATGATAAAATGTCTATTCTACATGTATTATCATATTGGTGCAACAACTTCATAAATATTAGCATGCAGTAGCTTCATCAGTTATTTCTGTTTGAAGAGACACCAACCAGTGATAACCCAATATATCTATCTAAGTAGGATATGTATAATTCTGTCTTCATTTTGCTGTATGCAGAAAAACACATCTTGCTCAGGATCTGTTGATAAAATTAGCGCCTTAAGGGAAAGGAAAAGTATTCTCTTCCAGGACTTCCTAGAAGGCATGAATAAAGACTTGCCATTTGAAATCCAATAATGTTCATAGGTAGTTTTATAATATTCCAAGGAACTATAGTAACTATATTCTGATGATTCCTATATTCTTAGTCTAATGATTTCTTTTCAAAATAAAAATTGTACATATTTAAGTTGTACCATGTGATATTTTAAAATACATAATATAGTTACAATGTATTGTATATATGTATACAATACATTAATGTATGTAATATCTATACATAATATAGACATGATTTCTATAGTCAAACTAGCATCTCCACCACCTTAAAAGTTATCTCTTGTCTCCTTGGTGTGGTGAGCACACTTAATCTCTCTTCACGTAGTAAATCTTAAGCACCCAGCAGTGATATTCAGTATACTTACCATGCTGTGCATTAGACACTAGAACTTATTCTTTATACATTGCCAAATTTTTGCACCCTGTGATCACATCTCATTTACCCCAAATCCCAGTGCTTGGTGGCCATCATTCAACTATCTGCTTTTATTAATTGGGAGCTCCACGTGTAAGTGAGATCACTAAACATTTTGCTGTGAGTGACTAGTTTCACTTAGAATAATGTCCTCCACTTTCAATCACATTGTCATAAATGTCATGATCTTTTAAGTTTTTAAGACTGAGTAGTATTCCATCGTGTATAAGTATGTAAGTGATATATGCCTATATGTTATATACACATACACGTCACTTTCGTTTATCCACCCACCAGTCATACGACAGGCTATTTGCTTATCGAGGATACTGCAAATAACGCTGTAATGAACATGGGAGAGCAGATATCCACTCTTCAGTCAAATACTAAATATATCAACACAGTACATGTCTGATGCATGTCCTACCTTCAAAAAGTGGTCACATCCATTTAATGGGAGCCTTGGGTTAGTTTAATTACACCCTCCTTTCAAAGATATTCACGCCCTAATTCCTGGTCTATATTACCTTACATGGACAAAAATCCTTTGAAAATGTATTTAAAGATTTTGACTTGGGGACATATCTTAGTAGGCCTAATATATTCACGACAGCACGATAGGAAGGAAGGACCATGGTGATAAAATCAGGAGCGTCATCAGACAGGAGAGAAAGAACTGACAGAATGGAAAGTGTTAGGCTGTTGCCTTCAGATGGAGCAAGGGAGGAAAGCCGGAGGCTTCTAGAAGCTGGAAAGGGTAAGGAAATGGAGCCTCCAGAAGGAAAGCAGCTTCTCACCACTTTGATGTAAGCAGAGACGCTAAGCTGGAGTCAGGCTTATAACCTGTGGAGCTCCAAGGTGATACAGTTGGATTGTTTTAAGCCGTCACATTTGCAGTAATTTGTTAGAGTGCCCTAACTACACAGAGTTGGAAATCACCTTTTCTTTTAAAGGAGACTATCTCTCAGAACATAAACATTGAGGAAAAATGGTTTTATTAGTTTAATTTATATCTAACATACATTCACTGAAATCAGGAAATAGCCTGAGTTTTTCCTTGTTGTTGCAGTTATTGTTAACGGCCCCTGCTGGTAACATTCTCCACCATACAGGTGTAGAGGGATCATCACCATTAGCGCTTTCTTACTGCTTTATTCTACTGCAGCACTGATCTGTGATACATGGCACATGCCTCTGAAATATCTTCAAAAAGTCTAGAGAAAAAATATTATGTAGTCCCCAAATAAACGCATCCTTTATACCTTTGAATATAATTTGATTCCTAATTTAAATGAAGCATTACTCTACGGATAACATAGTGTCTGGTCGTTATGGCCTAATGAAACCTACGGCCCCGAGAGTTTGGAAGACTCGATTTTTGTTTTGATTTGGAGAGATGGTGACTACATAGTCTTCAGATGTGCCCTTCAATTTAAGAGTCTCAACTTCTGTGTAATACTCCATGACTTGAATTTCTATAATACAGAAAAGCAAAGCTGACATATCTTGAAAGAGCCGCGTGCTCTTGTTTGCTCTCATTTGTCCTCAGTGGGGGACACCAGGTTTAGATTTTGAGATCGTGAAAGGCAGAGCCATTAGCCTGTGAACTCAGGACACCTGAAGGCCGGCATGCCAGGCCCACACTGTTTTGTATTGACATCATTCCAACATTCATTTTTTCCTCGTAACTTAGCCACAGTTGATGCTTTCTTTGCATATTGTTTATATTATAATCTATAATATAATTATCTTATAATATAGCGTTAGCAGTATATTGTAATTCGTTGGAAGAGCTGGCAGAAAATGAAGAAAAACAAACAAAAAAACCAAACTTTGTTCAGAATTTAATCCTTTACTTTGTTCTTCACATCAATAAAGATGCCCTCAAATTCCTTCTCTCCAGAGCTGTGGGAGGTATCCTGAAGAAAATTTCTAAAAGGCTTTAGTTTGATAAAAGAAAAAAAGCAATATGTCTGTTAAGATGAACAGCATATACATGGAATGATATGACCAAAATATGTCCAATGTTGACATCTGTGTACAAGAATCTCCCAATTTCAGGTGGCACCTGTGGCTCAGTAGGTAGCGCACCAGCCCCATGTACTGAGGGTAGTAGGTTCGAACCTGGCCCCAGCCTAACTGCAACAAAAAGATAGCTGGGCATTGTGGCAGGTGCCTGTAGTTCCAGCTACTCGGGAGGCTGAGGCAAGAGAATCGCCTAAACGGAAGAGCTGGAGGTTGCTGTGAGCTGTGATGCCACAGCGCTCTACCGAGGGCAATAAACTGAGGCTCTGTTCAAAAAAAAAAAAGAAAAGAAAAGAATGTCCCAATTTCCTGTATCAGTATTACTTTCTCAAGGTGCATTACTAATCACTCTGAACTTCAACTGCTTCATGGAAAAAAAGAAGGTGGTGTTCCAATACTGACACTGTAGCAACACACTGAGATTCTTGAAGGAGCGTCTATCATTTTTGTCTTCCCAGCACCTCTCCCTCACCTCTAAAACAAAAGTAAAACTGCGTCTCACCAATCCTAGGGGAAGATACGTGAACCACACTAAGCCAAAAGTCAAGACCCTGAATGGAGCAAAAGTGAGGAGTGAGGAAAGTAATGATTTATCTGGTGTCGTACCTAAAACAGGGTGGGAAAAGCCTTTAAAAATTGTAATGCAGGTGGCGCCTGTGGCTCAAAGGAGTAGAGTGCTGGTCCCATATACTGGAGTTGGTGGGCTCAAACCTGGCCCTGGCCAAAAACTGCAAAAAAAAAAAAAAAAAAAAAAAAAAAAAAAAAAAATTGTAATGCATTGGGCAAACTTGGAGAGGACTTCATGCTCTCAAGCCCTCATTCTGGGAAACTGGACATGTTCTCTCTCTTTCTCCTTCTGTCTCTCATTGATGATGCTCAAAACCTAACCTTCGGGCTGAACAGGGAGCACGTTTACGGACTTAACCCTCTGCCACACTCTCACTATAGGGGAACCATAACGGGGTGGAGTACATGGCAAATGAGGGGTGTCGAGGGTCCCTAGAAGTCAGTGGGGTACAATAGTGTTTGGAGGGAGCAGTGAAAGGAGGGAACAGGCCTCTCAGACGTCAGCCAGCTGTGCCCACCCCATGAAGGACGGGCTATGGGTAGCCCTAGGAACTGGGCGGAACTCGCCTTCCTTGTAAAGTCGACCACTGGGTGAAGAGGCTGGAGAAAGACAAGTGGGCCCCAAATGAGCCGTCAAGAAATGACAACTCACGGTGAAAATCGGCGATCTCCAGAGCTGAGCTCCTCACCTCCCACCCAGGGGAGTTCACAGTCACTTTCCTCCATCAACACAGCTGGCTCCTGCTCCCCAGACCCACCCAGTGCTGCGTCCTCGTGTGCCTGTGGCCGCATGTTACAGCACCTGAAAACCAGTTTGACTAAAAGTTAGCCCAATAAAAAAAATTCTTAGAAAACATAAAGAAAGTATAGCATTTATACTTTGGAAACAGAAAATTTGGCAAAAAGGAAAAAGTAATATGGAAAAACAATGCTTCCTGTTTTATAAAACTTTGCCATGAGGGTCAACACTTTAATCACATGTACTGTTAGACCCCTATCCTTAATACTCATGTAAATATGGTTATGTTATCAAAGTACCAAATGCTATAGCAGAGAAATAGGATATAAAGGCAAAATAGTGTCATATGAGTATGAAAACCCTAATTTTCTTGCTGCAGATCCATTCATTCCTTTGACATTTTTATTCAAACTGATCTGTGCAATTGAACAGAATACTTCAATCTATGGAATGCATTTAACTTCAAAAATCAGAACCTATCCTGGGAATTTTTATTTTTAGTAGAGTGTATGTCCATCCTTGCTTGTTTCTAGAACCTAGAAATACCAATAACAGTATTCTCAGCATTAGTCTAGCTTGAATCGAGGAATTGCTGTCAAAAATTACCAATATTATAATATAGTTCAAAAATTGTGCAGATTGGAAGTGATTTGTTTATAAACATTTGCAGGTATTCAGCTTGGAAAAGCAGGATTGACTCAAATGCTGACAAGACAGTGATTCCTATTTTGAGGAAAAATTTGCTTGGAAAATTTGTATGTGTCAGAGAGAAAAATATGCTTTTTATTCGTGTGAATTTTCTCTCTTAGCCATTGAATATCTCTTACAAATTTAGATTTAAAAAGATTAATTGTTTACTTTTTTCTCTTACGTAAATATGGAAAACTAGTTGTAGGAAATACAGGGAGTATTTTTCCTTTTGAATTACATCGTTACTTTCCTGTGAAACTTAGAAGGAGGAAGTACAATTTTATAAAATTATGCGTTTGACTTTTCTTCTACTTAAAAAGAACAACTTTTAAAAGTACCATTTATGGCTCATTAATAATATTTAGAAGTTACAGATAAAATATGCATGTAACCTACAAAAGGATTTTGCCCTTTTGTAATAAAGGTTCTAAAATTAAATATTTGGGCACTAAACTTGCTCAGAGCATCATTTGCTTTGGGAAAAAAATGTTCATTTTAGCTGTCAGTTTTCAAAGTACTTTTTTATGTTAGCATTTTAATAATACATGGCATTGTATAACACGTGTTGCCAGAAAATACCTGTTCTATCCGACCAAAAGATCACTCGCTTGTGCTATTCGTCATGCTTGGTCAATATCAGATTCTTTCATCCTCTACATAGAAGTGGTGTGCGTTTCAACACAGATACACGGCTTTTGACATACACACAAATGGGTACATGAGGGATTCCAGAAGTTACCAGGCCCCCTTCAGGTTTTCTGTGGGAGGGAGCAACGTGTCCCGTAGACATCCAGCTGTTAATATCAGTGTTTCTGTGACTGTCACGAAAGCCGCCCTTCCCACGAGCACCACGGGCAGAGATGCTGGGTGGCCACACTCCCTGGGGCGTCCTCGCCTCCCTGCAGCGCCACCCCTCAGCCTCGTATCACTCTGCCACCCCTCAGCCTCCCCATCACTCCACAGCTGCTTGGCAGCCGGTTCCCCACCCCTTGCAGACAGATGCGGCTAAAGGTTCAGTGTCAGCCTCGAGGGGACAAAAATTAAGGGGACAATTATTTAGTTAATTAAATTAATCACGTGCATCTTTTTATGTTGCTTCACGCACGGTTGACACTCCATAAATACAGATAGAAACATATTCTTTTGCAGAGCATTCCTGAAAATATCTTCGGGGTTTCATAAAATAAGCATTCTCAACATGTCCCATGCAGCGGTGTCCTTCTCTCGCACCTCCATATAAGTTCTAGTTTCCTTTCCTCCTGCGCATACAGGCAGACCACACCTCCTACAATAGCGTGCACTACACAGGCGCCCACACACACACCGTAGGCCTCCCTGGAGACCACACCTCCTACATATATGTACACTACACATGCACCAACACACACTGTAGACCTCTCCATCCATGGTTTCACTTTCTGTGGTTTCAGTTACCTGTAGTCAATTAGGAGATATTAAATGGAAAATTCTAGAAATAAACAATTCCAAAGTTTTAAATGAAACATCAATGCCTGCATAAATCGCCGCACTTCGTCACATCACATAAGCTTTTTTTTTTTAATTAAATCATAGCAGTGTACATTTATACATTAATACTATCATGGGGTATAGTATACTGTTTCTGTACATAATTTGAAATACTTTCATCCTACTGGTCAACATAGCCTTCATGTCTTTTTCTTAGTTATTGTGTTAAGACATTTATATTCTACATTAACAGAGATTCACATGTACCATTGTAGGATGAACCATAGGCCTGATCCCACCAATCTCCCTCCCTCCACCCCCCTTCTCTCCTCCCTCTCCCCTCCCCCCATGTTCCTGGGCTAAAATCGGGTTATAGCTTTCCTACGAAAGCTATAAATTAGTACATAAGCCTTTTACCATCTTTCCTTGTCACAAGAAAGGGCAGTACAGTAAGACATTTTGGTAGAGAAAAAGATTGTGTTTTGTAAAATTTATGAATATATTTTTTTAGCCGTTATTTTTTTGTTGAGCTTTTGCTATGTCAAATTTTAAGTTAAACTTTATCACAAATATGTAGGTATAGGGAAAAATACAGTATGTATAGGGTGTGGTACTAATTGTGGGTTCAGGCATCAGGGCATTGTGAAGTATCGTCCACAGATAACAGGGCACTACTGTCATACAGTCTACTTGTATATATGTAATTATATGTGTACCTACATTTATATACATGTATCTATATTTAAGTAGGTATAAGTGGCATATCATCATCATAAGTGGTTGTAGATTTTAAAACTGTATTTTGTATAATTTAAGTTAAATGAAATGACTATGAATTTTTGTCACTGTTATCAGGGTATAGCCAATTACTCACAAGTCTTTGGGAAATAAAACTTAAAAATAAAAGCTTTACAGGCATGTGCTTTCAAGGACATAATAGCCAACACTTTGTGAGATCATACATGCGCTTTTAAGTGACTCTATTCTTAATTACTTTTAAACCTAAAGGAATGGCACTTTTCCCCAAGTAGAGTTGTTTTAATGCAGATATGTTTCCATAGAGTTAGAATAGTTTTTGAGAAAATTCAGGTTTTAATTTCTTTTGATAAATTACTATGATGAAAAGGGCTTCATATTTTATAAAGTACGTGTGCAATGGAATTTTTTTTTTCTTTTGCCTCAGCCTCTCTAGTAACTGGGACTACAGGTGCTCACTTGGCTGCTTTGTTTGCAGGTGGGGGGCGGGGAGGGTTATTAAAACCACCAGCCCTGAGCATGTAGCAGGCGCCCAAATCACTGAGCATGGGTGCCCCCTCAGTGGAAAGTTTTTTTAACCTAAATGTATTAATTAACATATTTAAATCATTTCATCTTTATTTTCTCACCATTCAAACATAAGCTTCTTTTTATTCAGGTCAAAGAGAAACGTCTTGGCAGCACCTGTGGCTCAAAGGAGTAGAGCGCTGAACCCATATGCCAGAGGTGGTGGGTTCGAGCCCAGTCCCGGCCAAAAACTGGAAAAAAAATAAAAACTGAAACATCTTACACTGATGAAGTTATTAGGTTGGAACCAAGCAACTTGTTTGCTTTTCCTCAGCAATGTCTCATGTTTTCGTATCCTTATATGAGGCATTCTTCAAACTGCGACTTTGTTGTTACTTCAGATGCCAAAATCAATTCTCACACAAAGGGCAAAAACCTTGATGTAGTAGATAACTTACTAAGAACCCAGCAATTCAATATTTTAAAAAGTAGAAATGAATATTGAGTAAATATAATTTTTTAATACAGAAAATCTTTACTTTTTATGTCAGTTTCAATTTTGGGTGGCTACTTATTTTTACAACATGCATTTTCTAGATCCGTGGTGATTAACATTCTCATATTCAGTACTTATCACAGAGCATCTTAAATTCTTATTGAAAAACAAAATGCATTCTTCTTTTTTTTTTTGGCCTGGGCTGGGTTGGAACCTGCCACCTCTGGTAGGCACCCTACCGTTTTGAGCCACGGGCGCCGCCCCAAATGCATTATTCTTAAAAAGACACAGGTTTATGAGGATATGAGACAAACATGTAAACTAAACCTTCTGTCCTCTCTTCAGCTCACCAATGTGAGATAGATTAAACCTGGAAAAAATGCTTGCTCCATTTTCCAAACACAAAATGGGTTGGAATATTTAATACGTGCAGGGTACCTTGGGGATCATATGTATATGTATCTGTCTATGGAATCGATTCTCCAGCTTTAAAACCATTTACTTCATGTGAAATAATCTATAAAGTGCTAAAAAATTGCTGGCTTGAAAAGTGCCTTTGCCAGCTTTTGAAGCCTTTGAAGTTCTTATGTAAGGAGCTTTCAAATTTCGCAAGTTTCTTGAGTTCAAGCATGCTGGGAAGAACATTTAATCTCTCAAAAAACAGGAAATGAACATTCAAAGAAAAGAATGAGTCAGTTCTTCCTCCATCAGTTGGAAATAGGCTATTTGGTGTTTCCTGTGACTTTAAATGAGTAATGCCAATCACACAATATTTCAGCATATTACAACCATCACTGTCCTTGTAAAATTATTAGAAAATAGTGCAGGGCAAACTTTTATGTTCATTCAGAGTGTTGTGATCGTTGGTGAGCTTGGCAAAGCTATTTTTTTTAAAAGACATAATAGAAATGTTATTTTACCAATCTCTGGGAAACATTTATGAATATGTGGCTTTTAAGTCAATGGGAGAAAATTACAAGAAATTGGAGATCGGAAGAACAGGAGTGGGGACATTTAACATTGTTACTAATTTCTGTTAAGGTCAGTTTGGGCAATGACGTCACTGTTGGACCCTGCCCTGTTCTGTGGCTCAGCTCGACTTCCATTTCCTCCCTGCCATGGCCTTTACAGATGACGGCATGATCAAAGCTTCCTACTTTCCAGCCCTCGAGCCCTTAACTTGTCTGTATTCTTTCCCTTACCCTAATCTAGATTTAGGAATAATCCATTTCTTAAAGTGTCATCAATTACAACTTTGGGAAATTACCCATTGATTTTATTTCAAGAACATCACAATACACACTATGTTAGGAGGGTCTAAATATGGCACCATGGAAAAGCAATCAAGCCTGGAAAAAAACTGAAAGCCTCTAAAGTAGGAATATTAAGAGTCCAACTTTAGATACACACAAACGAGAGGGGTGGGAGAGAGGCTGTGCTCCTATCCCAGCCCAAGTCACTCTGTCTAGGTTAATTTAGGCAACTACAACAAAAATACTTTAAATTGGGTGGTTTACAAACAATGGAAATTTATTTCTCACAGTTCTAGATATTGGTAAGTCCCAGACCTGCATCTGGGAACGACCTGCATCCTGGTTTACAAATGGCTCTTTCTCTCTGTGTTCTTACAAGTGTAAGGGGAAACCAGTTCTCCAGGGTCCCTTGTGTAAGGGCATTAATTCCATTTGTGGGCACCCTGCCCTCGTGACCTAATCACATACACACACCCCTTTATACCATCAAGTTGTGGGTTAGGGTTTCAACAGGCTCATTTTCTGGGGTGGAGGAGATTCAGACATTCTGACCATATTGCCCTCAGTCCCCATTACCTCCTGTAACTTTCTTTTATTTTTTTATTACGTCATAACTGTGTACATTACTGCAATTATGGGGTACAATGTGCTTACTCTATATACAATGCTTCTGTGGTTTTCAGCAGAGCACTTACCACTGTGAATTCTCCTCATATATTTCACTACATCATTATCAGTGTCCTTTCCACCTAAATCATGGGGCTCTAAACAACAGTGCCTTTTTCTTAGAACACGGGTATCCCTAAACTTAGACACCTAGGATATGCACGAAAAAAGGCATTAATTATTATTTAATACTTAACGGTCTTTGATTCAATTATATTCATGAAAATTGCAATTGCAATGGTTACCTGAACCACATGAATATTGAAGTCTGTTAAAAGATTCCTTGTAAAATATTTAAAATATTATACCCTCAAGAACAAAAAGGTGAGTTAATAAGTTATCCAGTAGCACCCAATTTGTTGTATGCTTTTGTATTTCAGTATTTCAATGTGTACGTCTGGGCCCAGCAGTCCCAAGAATAAATCCAAGTGCAGCAAACAAAGTCTGCACAGAGACACTCCGCTATCCTCACCGAGCCATCCAGACATCACCAGGAACTATACGCCTGTGTCTAACAGCAGATTATCCGACAAAATCCTAAGAGTGAAGACAAGCTGAAATAATAGATTAAAAAATAAAAAAACAACAGAGCATGCAGAATTACTGGAATGACACCTCAATTTTTGACTGAAGTATATTTACAATTAATTTTTAAAAAAGATTATTTCTGAGCCAGATAGATCTCTTAGCTTTATATTTAATGCCTCAGCTCAGTCTCAACCATGATCAGAAGAAAAAAATTAGTATTTCCATAAATAAAATATTGTTATCAAAGCAGCATCAAGAGTATTGATTAACATAATAGAATTGTGCCGAGGCATCCCTCCTCTCATTACACTCTGCTGTATTGACTGACACCATTTGTCAGGGCCCGGGACTGGCCAGAGCTCGGCCGGGCTTGGGTGGGTTCTGGACACAGACCGCTAGGCTACCTTGCTCAGGAACAGTTTCTCTTAGGTGCCTGAGGGCTAGCTACTTTAGCTGGAGAGAGAGAAAGTGTGTCTTAGAGAGAGTAAAGCAGTCTCCTTAGAAAGATAGATCTTAGTCGCTTAGTCTTTAGCAGAGCTTGGTAATCTTCAGCAGAGAGACGCCGTGCTGACATGTGTTCTGCGGGCAGGAGAGGAGACAGAGTCAGAGTAAGCAGGTCTGTGATAGAATGCACATGCTCCTGACTGCCTGCTCCTCCAGCCTAACATAAGACTGCTCTCATGCCTCTCAACACCACAGGTGTAGAGGCTTCCAATCCACCACTGCTCTCATCTCGCAAGCTCACATGCTTGTTAGGAGGGCTAAATCCCCCTCCATGCCCTTTCACCAAGGTGTTCCGTTACTAAGCTATCCAGGTATTTCTTGTAACTCTCACTCCTCCTGGCCATAGGCTATTCGGGCTGCTACAGTATTGCATTTCACAAACAACACATTTCTAACACCTGAAGGTCTGTACCGAGCCCACATCGAGCAAGTCTGTTGTCACCATTTTTCCAATAATAAATGCTCACTCTATGTCCTTGTGTCACATTTTCGTAATTCTTTTTCATTACTTTTATATCTGATAGGGTGACCTGTGATCTTTGATGTAACTATTGTGACCTTTTTGAGGCGGCATGAAACGTGCCTAAATAAGATGGCGAACTTAATCCATCTGTGTTCCGATTGCGTCACCAACTGGCCATGTCCATGTCTCTCCCTTTCCTCTGCATCACTGTCCTGAGACGCAGCAATATTGAAATTAGTTCAGTTAATAATCCTACCATGGCTACTAAGTATTCAAGGCTAAGGCCAAGTTTCACATTTCTCACTTTAAAACAAAGGCTAGAAAGGGTAAGTGAGTAGAGCCCGCCCAAACTCAAGACAGCCCCAAAGCTACTGCTCTTGGGCTAAACAGGCAGATTGTAAATGTAAGGCAAAAATTCTTAAAGAAAATTAAAAGTGGAAATCCAGCAAACACACAGAAGATAGGAAAGCAAAATAGTCTTACTGCTGCTATGGAGAAAGTTTTAGGGGTCTGGATAGAATATTAAATCAGCTATAACGCTCCCCTAAGCCAAAGCCTAATTCGGAGCAGTGCTCTAATGTTCTTCAATTCCAAGAAAGCTGGGCGAGGTGAGATAGTTGCAGGAGATACATCTGAAGCTAGCAAAGGTAGGTCACGGAGTTTAATGAAAGAAGCTGTCTCCATAAATAAAACTGTAAAGCAAAGCCCCAAATGCCGTTGAAGGAGCAGCGGCAAGTTATGCAAAAGCTGGCTCAGATCAGTGATGAAGGAAACGGAGGCACACACCTCATTTTCTTCCTTTCTTTCTTTTTTAAAATGAAAAGTAAATTCATTTTATGTGAGGGTACAAATAATGAGGTCAAAATATTTAATCCTTGTGGTATTTCCCACACTCAAAAGGTGTGCCAAACACCCCTACCCTGCCCTGTTGAGTGAGAGCACCCCACTCCCCCTCCCTTCTTCCCTCTCCCTCCTCAATCCTCCCCCAACTTGAATTGAAATGAGTCTTTCTCCTGTGTGGGCATGCATTATCCACGGCTTCATAACAGCACTGAGGACGCTGGATAATTGCTTTCTCAGAAGAAGATGCCAGAGAAATTTCTTAGCAGGGAGAAGTCAGTGCCTGGCTTCAGCGCTTGGGAAGACAGCTGACTCTCTTGTTTGGGACTAATGCAGTTGGTAGCTCTCAGTTGAAGGCAACGCTAATTTACAGTTCTGGAAATCCAGGGACCTTCAAGAATTATGTTAAAACTACGCCGCATGTGGTCTATAAATGGAATAACAAAGCCTGGATGACAGCAGGGTTGACTTAATATTTTAAGTTCACTATTAAGACCTACTACTCAGGGGGATAAAAAGGTTCACTTCAAAATAACACTGCTTACTGACAGTGCACCGGTCACCCAGGAGCTCTGATGGAGAAGTACAAGGACATTCATGAGGTTGTCATGTCTGCTCACACAACATCCTGCAGGATGTGCACCCCGGGATGTGGATCCAGGGAGTGATTTTAAATATCAAGTCCTTTTATTTAGGAAATACATTTTGTAAGGTAGATAGTGATCCATAGATACATAGATAGATAAGTATACAGACAGTGATTCCCTGATTCACCTAGCAAGGTCAACTGAAAATCTTCCAGAAATAATTCACCATTCTAGATGCTATTAAGGATATATTTATGAGGGCAGTGCTTGTAGCTCAAAGGAGTGGGGCGCTGGCCCCATATGCTGGATGTGGCGGGTTCAAACCGAGTTCTGGCCAAAAACTGCCAAAAAAAAAAAAGAATATACTTATGGATTGTTAATATGAGGATGAGTGAAAAACTGAGTCTACCAATACATGCTGAGTCCACCAGTACATGCTGAGTCCACCAATACATGCTGAGTCCACCAATACACACCACATAAATCCTTTTGATGGACTTCTCGGTCATACTGTTTGACTTAAAAAATATATATATATATTCCAGAAACTAAAGTCAACTAGAACTCTTCAAAGATGACAGGAAGAAATTTGCAATGATTTTATGTATTTGAGGACTATGGAATTCTATGAATTCCTAACAAGTAGGAATACATGCCATCAGATTTAATAAATAAAATTCTTTAACAATAAAGAGCAATGTTTGTATCTTTAGGCCTTTTGTTTACACAAGAAAAGAAGATTAGGAATTCATGCATATAGGTCAAAATATCAACAGTAGCAAGAGTGTGAAGGAAGTTGATACCAACTCTCATGGATGAGTTTGGGGGTTCAAGACTTCCGTGGAGGGGGGAACTGTGTATGTGATGCAAGAAATACTAGAATTAGAAATGGCTCCTGAAGATGTGACGGAATTGGTGAAATGTTACAATAAAACTTGAATGGCTGAGGAGCTACTCAGGGTGGAGGAGTGAGAAGGGACATGGCTGAGGTGAATTCTCCTCCTGGTGAAGATGCCGGGACCACTGTGACAGACAACACAGAACTCAGACTGGTCTACCAACTTCGTTGATGGACCAGCGGCACGGTTTGAGAGGACTGACTCCAAATTTGAACGAAGTTCTGTGGTGGGGAGAGTGTTATCAAACAGCATTGAATGCTACCCAGAAATCTTTCTCAGCAGAACAGTCAATCAACATGGCAAATGCCATTGTTCTCCTATTTTAAGGGATTATCACAGCCACCTCTTCCTTCACAGCCACCACCCTGAAGAGTCAGCAGCCACCGTCGACATTGAGGCAAGACCTTCCACCAGCAAAAAGATAATGACTCAGTGAAGGATCAGATTATTGTTCTTGTTTTTAGCAATATTTCTTAAATAAAGGTATGTACTTTGTTTTTAAACATAATGGTCCTGCAGAACCGTGTAAACATAACTTTTATATCCAGGTTGAAACCAAAATATTTGCTTTAATTCGGTTTTCTAGAAATGCTCAAAATACGTCTGAAGTACATTTTTTTTACAATTTATAAATATATAGATTCATTTATTATATAATAAAACTAAAAGTTATAAATGATGTTAAACATTCAAACTCAGAATATTTGGTGAACAGGCATTATTTTTAATATTCATCCACTATTTTCTGATGTATCAGATTTAAAAAAAATGATAAGATATTGTCGAAGGAACATCTTTTTCATCTATCTTTAATATAACTTGAGATTTTGTACTTGGGTGTCTTGGCCTTCAGCAAAGTAAGAAAAGGTTATTATTTCTCAGTTTCAGGAAAAATGTCACCATTATTGTTCCGTCTGACATAAGAGATGAATGCAGGTCAGTGCCTGTAACACAAGATGATAAATTATAAATCTGAGTTTTATTGCCAATGCTAATCGTGACCAGAGCTAAACTGCGATGTTTAAATATTATGCATCATTTTTACCAATAATCACGCCAACCATGACATTGGTAATACGCCCCCAAAACTGAAATGTCGATTAAAATTGAATACAAACTAAGGAATGAATATTTCCCACAAAGTCTGAAAACTTATGTCATAAACTATAGTGATTTCCTTGAGTAGATGCTTTCTAGCATTTTTAATAGAATAACGAGTATTAATTAGAATTTCAAGAAGATAAGAAATAAACCTGTCAGAGATACTTACACTGTTATTGAATTCATTAAGATTACTCAGAATCAAACAGAAAATGTATAATTTTTATTGAAAACACACACTCATAACTTTCTCCCAAATTCATAGCTGAGTTTTTTTCTTTCCAAGCACCCCTCATCCACTCAGAAGAACCAAAGCAGTGCAGAATAGAATTGCACTTCTAATACATTAACCAACAAGGGACAGGGAAGTGCCATGGAAGGGTGACAGGAAGCCCCAACGCTGGAAAGGGGAAGGAGAAAGGGCAGCTGATTCCAGGGACAGGCTGGGAACAGGGAGTGACTCCCAGTACAGCGGCCCTGAGGGGCTCTCTGCTGTCCACTTTCCCTCTGGGAAATCACAGAGTCCAGGCCACAGGAGAGCATCCTGACCTTGGAGCCCTCAATGTAACATGCAAGATGGTCAGGGGACTGTGAGAAAGAACCGTTCCAGGGAGGAAGCACCTAGGTCCACGCCGTTCTTAAACCTGAGCATCTTCAGCAAGGCACAGTTCCCACCCTAGATTTTTTCTTTTATTAAATCATAGCTGTGTACATTAATGCAAATATGGGGTACAATGTGCTGGTTTTATATTCAACTTGAAATACTTTCATCAGACTGGTTAAAAAAGCCTTCACCACATTTTCTTAGTTATTGTGTGAAGATATTTATATTCTACACTTAATAGGTTTAACATGATGTACCCTTGTAAAATGCACCATAGGTGTGGTCCCACTGATTAGCCCCCTCCACCCATCCTCACCCCTCCTCTCCCCTTCATCTTGGGCTGTAGTTGGGTTATAGCTTTCATATGGAAGTGTGGGTGCTTATAAATTGGTTTCATAGTAGGGCTGAGTACATTGGATACTTTTTCTTCCATTCTTGAGATACTTTGCTAAGAAGACTATGCTCCAGCTCCATTCATGTAAACATAAAAGAGGTAAAGCCTCCATCATTTGACCCATCCTGGATTTTACAAGACTGCAGGGTGCTGGAAACCGGCAGCATCAGTTCCCGGAGTCAGGAAACCCCAGGCTGCTGCCCGCAAGACCAGGGCATGAGCTGGGCATGGGCTCCGGCTACTGGGACTGATGAGTGAGCATGGCGTGAGCTGGCTGCTAGCACTGAGAGTGGGCAGAACCTTGTCACCCAAGGGCTTGAGCAGGAGGAGAATTGCCAGAAAGACTTGGTCAAGAGCTAGGTGGGGGCTTCTACGTCCCCCGGGTGAGAACTGTCATTTCTGATGAAACAGTCGGGTAGGCTGCAAAATCTAAGACCGAGGAGTGAACCCTATAGGCACTAGGGTCTAGGAGGGCTGTCAGGCCCGCGCTAACTTGCCAGGGCTGTGGTTACTGGAGCCAGCCCTACCGACCCTGGGCCAGGACCACAGCACAGTGCTGGCTGCCCCTCCCCCAGCGCTCTGCCAGGGGCCTGAGGGTCACCCTTCTCACCCATCTCGGCAGGTGCGAGCGCTCCCCGTTGGAGCTGAGCCTAGACTTACTTGGTCTGGATTCTCTCGGCTTTGCATTCTCCCCAACACAGAGTGCAGGATCCAGGGCCCTTGGAGTTGAGCAGCCAAATCCACCACGTAAGACCCACAAGCACTCATCTGGGGAACTGAGGTGGGACAGAAACTCTACACCCAGTCCCACCACAGCTGGCCCCCGCGTGCAGCACAGCCTGCAGCTCCACTGCAACCGCTGCCAGCACAAACGCCCTGCACTTGGGACCCAGAAGCATATCTCACTGCTGCTACTGCCGCCATCAAAGCTGGGGTTTTAGCCAGACCGAGTAACCCTGCGCTCAGTCCTCCACTGACGAGTGCCTGGACCAGCCTCGAGGGTGGATTGGTTATTACTCCTCCTCTGAGGTTTATCTCACCCATGGCGCACGTGGCCAACGTGTCCTTCCATTTGCTCTGGGAAAATATTTCAGAATTACCCTCATCGGCTGTTTGTCGTTCACCCAACACTAACACAACAACAAATTCTGGAGTCTCTCCTTCGCATTATCTTCCGAATATCACAGTGGCCCGGAACTTCCACCACGACCCTGGGGTTAGCAGCACTCACACGCCTCTGTTGACCTACCGCACAGGCTTCCCCAGGGGTACTTAGGCGTCTCACGCTGCCTTTCTTCTGTCTGTGTTAACAAAGGAATTAGAGATTCTTCTAAAACGTAAGTAAGATGCATCTCTTTGCTGCTTAAACTACTCCAGTGGCTCCTCCCGCCTCTCCTAGTAGGAGCCGGGTAGGTCCTTACAGTGGCCAGCGCTGTCCTGCCTTATTCCCCCACTTCTTACCCGCTTGCCGCCGCCTCCCTCCGCCTCCTCCGCAGTAGCCGCTGGGATTCCCTGAACTCGTCAAGCATTTTCTGGCCTATTGCCCATAACACTTGCTTTTTCTTTTACCTGTTTTTCCACCCAGCTCTGTACAGAGCTTGTTACCTTGTTCCATTTACTTTCCTGTTCAAGTGTTACATCTCTAAATTGTCCTCCTGAGGATACGCTTTTCACAATATCCAAGACCCCTCCGCATTCTTGCCTTTATAATGCCCCCAATTGTGTATTCTCACATAGTACATCTGTACCTTCATGCTGTTTGCTGACTCTTTTCATCCGCTAGAATCTAAGAACCACATGCCATGAACTTACTCTGGAATGCCCTGTTACTCAATTTCAGACACAAAATAATGAAACATAATCAATACGGTCAATTGTGTCAGTAGGATGGCGGGTGATGTCATAGCTATTTTCAGTTTTCAAATCTATGTGCGATTTTTCTTCTTAAAATTATCTATTGTTTCATATGACTCTTTATTTATATAATAATACTCTTTACAACAATAAGGAAAATGACTCCCAGTAATTCTGGTTAAGCATTCCCTGCAGTATTTGGAGCTCTAAACCATTTTGGCCATCTCAGCTCCAGCTCTCTAAGAATGTAGCTTACACTGCCGGCACTAAAGACTTTATCCCTCGAAAAGCAGAAAGTGGAAAGTACAAAAATGTATGTTTCCCTTGACTATAAGTGAAAAAACATTTTCGGAAAATCTTTTGACATCTTTATTCAGTATTTTTTCCTAGACACTTATTGCAGTTCAACAATTTACAGCCCCTTGTACTTGGGAGACTGAGTTACCTCACTCAATGATTTTATGGTTTTAAATAAATGACCATCTTAATGGACAAAGTACTCAATTTAAAAAAAAAAGCCCCATCTTACTGCATAAAATATCATTAGATGTTAAAATTATTAGAACAGACAGACAATAAAAAAGAATGCTGACTCTAATTTAGTATAAGTCAAGTTCTGATTCTAAAAATCACATCTTATTTATGAGTAGTGAATTGATGTTATTCACAATAAAATATACTTTCTTTATATTTTAGATATGTTAGCACATTTAAAGACTTACACATTTAAAAGTAAGCAGAGAAAAATTGTTTATTTTTATTCTTACCAAATTGTGAACTATGTAGCTTACCAAATATAGGACACAGGGGAATATGTTTCTATTATTCACGTAAAGGTTTATGTGTCCCTGGGTAAGCTAATCCCTGAACCTATAAATATTCTTTGCAATTTACCAAAAGCCAGCTTTATATTCGTTGCACATTAGACATATTCAACTCACAGAAATTTTACTGATGTTCTTTGAATTTTTGATTAAATTACTAAGCTCATTTGTGGCAATAATTATGTACTTTCGATTTAGGAGAATAGAAAAGTTGCATCAGTCAGTGGACACCCATTGTATGTATTTCAACCCAAGATTATAGATAATTTAGTGGTGTAAAAGTTGTGTATGTAATATTTGAACAAACCATTTCAGCAATTTTGATGCTAGTTAGTAACTCCAGCAAGACTTTAAGTGTACTGCATCTTATAAACAGAGTCCATTGACTTGTGTGCAGACCACACAAGGGTTTGAGAATCCAGCCATAGGCCTATACAAGTCAGCAAAATCACAAGTCCCTGCATCTTTAAAATATGAGTACATAGAAATTCAGAATTATAGTTTTCTCAATGTAGTTTCTAAAAAGTTAAGAAAAACTCAGCGCTAACACCGGAAGAGAATGCTGAGAATCAACTACTGTTCCAATCTAATGATACCGTTTTCAGGTATACCAAGAGCTGCCGCTGACATGCTTCCCTCCATTTGGTTGTGTTTGCTCCTGACTGCCTCTTATAAGTTCATACACACGTATTCACCCGTACACACAGATGCACGCCTATCCATGTGATTTTAGACACATACGCTCGTATTCCTCCTCTTGTTTAATGCTTTCACATAAATTCACCCCTAAACTTCACCCATTGGTCTTTATTCTATTCCAGGGAAAAAAATACCATAATTCATGACTTTGTGATTTCTGGTATACAATAAGAGATTCTTTCATCTCGTCATGTTCTAATCTTGCATAACATAATCTCCTTACTATGACTATACATCTATCTGCAGTAGAAATGTAACCCTGTCGTGTCAGAGCTGGGCCCTGTACGGTCCTTCAGTAGTTTTCTACCATATTCCAGATAAAATTTAAAAGTCTTTAAAAATCTGAAGTGTTTCCAGCCTGAATATACATTACAATAAACTATTGCTGTCCATGATCAAGGCTCACTGTCTATCACACAAAGCTATTGGAAGATCTAGACATTGGAGATGTTGAAAGTTCCTTGGTGATGCTGGTGGTGCTTCTTGGCTCACATAATGAGCTGTTGATAAACTCGACCTTCTTTCGTGGATCTTACGAACATCACCATGCAAACACTATCCTCTCCCGACCTTGACAGTCTCCCTCGGGTCTCCTGCACACGTCTTCCTCTTCCTGCAAAAGTCCTCCCTCCTGTTTTCACCAGCATGAATCTTTTCTGCCAGCGCTCATCTCCTGCTGCCTGTCCATGATGAGTCTTCCCGCTGGCCCCTCCTCTCACCAGAGGTTCATGGTGGGCAAGACTCCTTGTGCTCAGGGACTACCTACAGCCCCCGGCTCTGCACTTTTCATGGTAGGTAATATAAGTCTATTGCTCCACGAGTATTGTAAGCCCTTTGAGGATAGCAGACATCTGTATTATTGAATTTAGTATAGAGTACAATACTATACACAGAGTAGATGGTTGTGGGATACAGAATAAAGGCCCCTGTGCCAAGGATGTCCACGTCTTAGTACCTGGGAATGGACAAGGTACATTGTCCACAAGGTACTTTGCAGAGGAGAGTGATTTCAGGACCTTGAGATGAGGGTTTATTCTGGAAAATGAGGTGGGCTTAATGTAAACAGAAGAGTCTTTACGAAGGGAGGCAGAGGCTTAGAGTCAGTATTAGGAGTTGTGAGGAAACAGAAGTTGGGATGGCGTGAGGAAGGCCCTGGAGGCTGTCTGGGAGGTGAGCAAGGCCAGCAAACCGCTCTCACCCTGGGAGTGTCAGAAGAAACCAGCCCCTCCAACCCCCTTACCCCGTAAGATTTGACTTCATCCCATAGGTCATTTTTGGACTACTGGCTTTCAGAACTGTAAAATAGTAAATTGCTATTATTGTAAAACACTTTGCACTCATTTGGTACAGAAACAAAAGGAAAATAATATACTAGTCAAACACTTTAGTGAACAGGTGAATTGATGATAAGTATTTTGGTAATAGCATAAATTTCTGTAAGATGTGTCATACATTTCACTGTCACAGAATCGCGATTTGTGGTTATGTCTTCAAGCTCAAATTAATCTTCAAACCTGAGTTTGGTTCATGCATTCATCTGGATGAATGTTGCTCAAGTTTTGAAGAAGTATGTCATTTCCATGATGACCCTTCTGTAAAATAGGTAGGAGTCTTGCCCAAAGTGTTTCAGTCGATCTTATAGATACAAGGACAACACTGAGACATCCTTCGTTACTGAGGCTTTCAGCCTTGGAGTTCAAGTACACCTGAAAGGGAACAACTGAGCTCAGCTTCTGCTCCCCTCTTCTCTCTCAATCTGTTAAGCCCTGGCTTGACTGTCTCTGGGATATTTTTCTTCTGCTGGTGCTTCTCCAACAAATACTAACCTGTCAGGGAAGCCTTGTGTTAATTGAAGTATATGATTTCAAATGGGAGCTAAGCTGCAAACCTGCAAACAGCAAAATGCAAGCAGCATCTCTAGTGCAACAGTACTCGGGAAAGGTTTGAACTGAGACAGAGCTGCCTCCCTGATAATCCAAAATGACCTGTAAATAGAGAAATATTCAACTACATAAAATTCTGAAGTTTGATTTCTATGACAACTTAATTTTTATTTACTTTGCATGTTCCTGAAAAAAAATACACATCAAATTCACTAAGGCAAAAATGTTATGGAAGAAATTAAATGAGTCTCACAGGTGAGTTCCACATCTATAGGAGGAAATGCCTCTACAATTTATTATCTATCCCTTGCCGATGTCTTCTAACCCCTGCAGAACTATTCAATCTGCTGTTACACACAGACAATTTCCATAGTCTGGAAAGGTAATAAATACTGCTGGAAAATCTGTTTTCTTACCGATTCCTTGAGCCCCTTTCATGATTTACGTGCAACGTGCAGTCTACCAAGGAATGAGGATAATAAAAGTCTAGGCCAGAGTAACAGAGTGGCCCTGCCAGGTTCCACGCTGGGCCGGAGGCTCCTTCACGCTCCTCTCGGCTTGAACAATATGAGAATTGCTTGGTGAAAATCTGGAATGAGATTTTTCTCCAGGTTTCTCAGTTGTATCCCCCCAATTTTACAATTATGAAGCTATTTTCAAGGCAACTTTTCCCAAGATATTTCTTCCTTGGTCCATCCATCCTTTCATTATTGGTATGTAGTTCTTTTTTAAAAATGGAGCCAACACAATTCCGTACCTTATTCTGTCCACCATCTGAAATGAAAGGGCAAATTTTCTGAGAAGCCCCTTATTTCCAGAGATATTCACAGATCTTGCACATAATAAGGACCACACTCTTATTGAAATGAGGACACACATTCCCACAGTGGAGCACTGCTTTCATGTGCAAATCTGTGATTAACATGGCTGCTTCCCAATGGTTCCAATGTGCTATTTTACTCTTATTCCTCCTAACCTGGAGCTTTCCCAGTCAATGTAATTGTTGTAGATTCTAACACTGTCACTATCTTGTATCCCTGTAGGTGACGCAATGACCATAAGACATGATATTTTCTGTAAAATAATCACAGTATTAAAGACACACAGACACATTAAGACACATACACGCACTTACGAAAATTTTAAAGTAAAATCAGCCTCTATGAACCATAAAAGCATCAGTAAAAGCATCGCATAAACTGTTTCACGATATCTGCACACGAATCAAAGCCTGAACCGCTGAGTGTTTTACTAGATTGATTAGTTTTTCCTGCTCTGTATGAGGACTATTCCCAGCAACACAGCAGCATGTTCTGAGTCTCACATGTAGTAAAGGAAAGCTTTATACCTAAAACAGAAGAGTGTTCTGAGCAGTAGAGGAGGAAGATTCAGAGCACTTTTCATTCTTTATCTATTTTGTGACAATACACATTTAATGTTTGCAAATAGCCTTTGATACAGATGTTTGGAAAGTGAAGCACCGTGTGTGTGTGTGTGTGTGTGTGTGTGTGTGTGTGTGCGGGCGCGCGCGCGCGCGCGCTCCCTCTGCTGGCTGTTTTTGGGAGGATGCTCGCAGTGTTTGCATCAACAGTCGCACCTACTGTACCCTACAGGCAGATCAGAATTTAACTGAAACTTAGGGGGAAATTGGCACACAAAATGTCGGCCACAAAGCTAATGTGTCCAAATGACGGAGAAGAACTGGGAAACGAAGAAAATTGGCCCAAACTATACAGAAAAACTGTGAAAAGTGACCAAATTGGTATGCAAATGAAATATAATTTTAAAAAGGTCTACTTTAAAAAATAGTAAAAGTAGACATTTTGTTTAGACTAAGAAATAAGATTTAGTCCCCCTTCCTAAATACATGAAATGTAGGCATGGAATAATGAAAATCAATACAGAATTTACCAACAGTCCCTACACGAGAAGGTCTGCCTCGTCTAACCACATATCTATCATCTCTCTACTGTTTTTCCTGTGCTGATGGTCCCAAGGACTATTACATACTCACATTGCTTCATTTAATCCTAAATACTCCCCTAGGAGTGATGTGCTACTATCTCCATTTAATAAATCAGTCCATTGAGGCCCAGAGAATTTAAGTAACGTACTATGAAAATTAAATCCTACCCAAATAAATGCATACAATTATTAGTTATTAGTAAATGTATATAATTGTAAATATATTACTATTAGGGAAATCTCCTTCCAGTGGAGATTAAGCTATATTTTACTTTGCTGAAGTTCACTGATGAAAACAAAAGAAAATATGAAGACTTTCTTGATTATTACCTGATAATTTCATATATGTTATTATATGTGATTACATACTAGTTTTTAATAGTATTAAATGATATTTAATACCAGTAACAAATAATAAAGAAAACTTTGGCTTTCAGGAGTAAAATAACATTAAGTTCACAATACAAAGTAAATTCTAGATGTAATGTGACAAAAAATACACAACTATAGATGATATTATTAAGTAATAAAGGGAATCCATAATTGACAAGAATATGTTGATGTATTTGTACATACAAATTTAAAAAAATTCAGCTTATCATAGAAACATATTCCAAATTGAATGGCACATTTAGGTCAGGTGAAAATATTTGAGGAAAAATTTTTAAAGGATTTACAATTTATAGTATGTATGAAATATTAACATGTTGGTAATAATAAGACAGGAAGAAGGAAGGAAGGAAGGAAAGATAGAAGGAAGGAAGGAAGGAAGGAAAGAAGGAAGGAAGGAAGGAAGGAAGGAAAGAAAGAAGGAAGGAAAGAAGGAAAGAAAGAAGGAGGGAAGGAAGGAAAGAAAGAAGGGAGGAAGGAAGGATAGAAGGAAGGAAGGAAAGAAGGAATAGAAAAATTAATTATGTAAGAAACAGTGAAATAGACTATTAAATGACAATCAGAAAATGGACAATTCAAACGTTCCATAAACTAATAAAAAGTATTAACTTTACCAGTAACATGTTACAGGCAGATTCACATAAAAGTAAGTTATCATATCAGCTGTCATGCTAAGATGTTGGATTAGGAGGCAAGGAAATATAATAATAAAACAATAGAAAAGAAAAAAATTGTTATGTCACTCTCAAAATGCTTGTTAAATTGTGAATAGCTACCATATTTTCTAAAGTACTCTGGCCTAATTTTATCAACATTATAAATTCATATTACCTTTGCTTCTTAACTCTCACTTTGGGGAATCTATTTCCTAGAAATAAGAGCCCCAGCTATGAATCTGTACATCATGGTAGGTCTGGAAACATCCTCTGTGGCAGGAATCTTGGCTCCTGTTGTTGGACAGGATGGGGAAGATTAATTTACTAAATGCATAACAATTTTCCCCAAATGTCTAGTGAGTAACTGTAACAAACTGAGCAGATACCAGTAGGATTTACTGAAGGAGAAGCAAATCATCCACGAGAGTCTTAAAATCTTTTAGAAAATTGAAAGTGAAAGATAGTTAAGCATGATATAAGGCAATATCAATGCATATGGAGTAACTTACAAGAGGGTGAAGATTAGAATCACAATTCCCTTCCACACAGTTATTCTGAAACTTGAGAAAGGTGTTCACTTCAACAAGGCATCAGATGCTTCTTGCCCCTTCCTGACCGAGTAGTAGGAGCTGTGTTGGATTCTTACAACCCAAGACAAGGCAGAAGCTGGCTTACATCAGCACACGCCATTCTGGACTGTTTCATTTTGTAATTGTGATTTTTAGTCCCCTTACTAATCTGTTGTAGTGTCTATATTACCTTTAACATTTCCAGCTCGATAACTTCACCTGTGTCTGAATTAGTCTCATGGCTGTCTTTAGTAAAATTATACCAATAATAGTCAATAATTATTGGACATTTATGATGGTTTAGGATTATTGTGAGTAATTTACATGCATGTTTTAACTTTTAATTCTCTCAACAACTGTTTGACATTTATGTTATAGCATCATTCTTGCTTTATAGAAGGGAACAAACAAGCCACGGAGAATTTGCACCAGGTCACTCAGCTAAGAATTCCAGTGGGTTTTAAATCCAGACAATTTGTTACCAATTTGTTACCAAAACCTCTGAACCCTATTTTCATTTTCATATAGTCATAAACACTCAGTTTAAGACTCATTACAATACATTATGTTGTACATATCACATAGCAATTTGGATAAATTATGCAGAGATATTGCCTAATGTCAAATGTCTCGGTGCCAGTGATATTTTGGGATTTCTTTGTTGCAGAAGAGTATTTGCAATTATATGATTCATGTCTGATTTTTTTTCTTTTTTTTTAGACAGAATCTCATGCTGTCACCCTGGGTAGAGTGCTGTAGCACCTTAGCTCACAGCAACTTCCAGCTTGGGCCCAAGAGATCCTCTTGCCTCAGTTTTATTCATTTATTTTACTAATTTTTAGTAGAGATGGTGTCTCGCTTTTGCTCACGCTGCTCTCGAACTCATTTGCTCAAGCAATCCACCTGCCTTGGCCTCCCAGAGTGCTAGGCTTACTGGCGTAAGCCATGGCACCTGGCCTGATTCTTGTCTGATTTCTATTTATACCATCTAATATTGGAGTAACATAAGCAAAGTATAAAAATTTTGTGCAAGTCTTAGTTTGTATCCAAAGTGAGATGAAAAATATGTACAACATTCTTACAAAGATTGAGATGAACCAAAAGATAGGAAACACTTTCTAGCCAAACTCACCAATAAAGACTCAGAGGAAGCTGTGAATATAGTACCGAAGTTTATGCCCCTTAATTATTGGACATTTATTATGGACACAGAAGTTTCCCTTATGATTAACAACTTTCATTATTATGATTTATTCATCAAACTTCATGAGCCACTACAGATGCGCTATTATCAACTCACGCCTGCGTTTGCTTCAGGCTTCCTTGGTTTCCTCCATCTGATGTCCTGTTCCTGTTCCAGGATCATAAGCAGGATAGCAGTTATATTCAGGTGCGGTTTCTTGATGTGACAATTTCTCAAAACTCCCTTGTTCTGAAGAGACTGACTATTTTGAGAAGTAAAGATTAGGAGTTTTGTAGAAAGTACTCTGATTAGGATTTGTTCGATTCTTGTCTTGTGATTAGACCGGGCTGGGGGATTGTGGAAGATGGAGGGAAGTGAAGTGTGACACCAGGGACGCACACGTGGTGTGGACATGGCGTGTCACGGTGGATGTTCAACTTGATCGCCTGCCTGAGGTGGTGCTTTTTAGAATTCTCCACTGTAGCATTGCTCCATTTTCCTCATTTCCATGTTCTTTGGATAAAGGTCACTAGACACAGCCCACATTTAAGGAGAAATTAGGTTCCACATCTTCACTTCTGCATTATTTCCCTTTGTGTATTTATTCAATGACTTTGTAGTAATATTGGCATGGACCCAAGATGGTTTTATTTCCTACAATGACTTGTCATCCACTATGACTCTGTTATTTTCTCTAATTTCTGACTTTGCCCTTTGAGGGATCTTTTAGTTGACCCTTCTATTCTTTTGGCATTCTTACCTCATGAAATCAATCACAACGTAATGAAATTAGTAAATGAAAATTTACTAATTTTCATTAAAAATTTATTATTCTCCTTGCTTATCTGCATAGGACTAAAATGTAATAGTGGATTGTTTTGTTTTGCCTTTTTTTTTAATTTTTAAGGAAAGTTGACCTTATGTTGTGTGCTAGACTATGCCTTTTGCTGACTTTGATGGGATTAGTTGCTTTTTTCTTGCCGATTTCTTTGAACTCATTGTTGATTCTGGATATTACTCCTTTGTCAGATGTATAGATCTGTAGATTATTTACTCTGTGGATTATTTCCTTAGCTATGCAGAAATATTTCAGTTTAATAAAGTCCTATTTATTTTTGTTGTTGCTATATTTGTTTTTGAGAACTGATTCTTAAATTATTCTAGGCTAATGCCCAGAAGGACTTTTTCTATGTTTTCTTCTATAATTTTTATGGTTTCTTGTCTTAATTTGTCTTGAGTTAATTTTTGTATACAGTAAGATGTAGGGATCCAGTTTCCTTCCTCTCCATGAGGCCATCCTATTTTCTCAGCCCCATTTATAGAGCAGGCCATCCTGTCTCAAGTTTATGTTTTTGTCTACTTAGTAAAAACTCAGTTGCTTATAGCTATCTGGTTCTATTTCTGGGTCTCTATCCTTTTCCGTATCTATACATTTGCCTTTATATCAGTGTCATGCTGTTTTGGATACCGTATCTTTGTGTATATTTTTAAACCCAGTTATATGATATTTCAAGATTTATTCTTTTTGCTTAGACTATTTGGGCTGTTTTTTTACTTCTTATAGAATTTAGGGCTTTTTTCATGGCACTGTGAAAAATGTCATTGCTCTTTTGATGAGAATAGCACCAACTGAATATGGGCAGGTCTGTTCTAATCAATACTTTGAACATACTAACAAGTTATTTATATTCAATGTCAGTGAAAATTTCCTACATAAAACATCTGAATTACTTATGAAAAGCAGCAAACAAAATACTTCAATTAAAAATCCGTATGTACATATGCTTATATGTGCGTGTGGTATAGATACTAAACTATATATAGGCAATCTGTAAATATGTGATTTATTTTTTCAGATAATTAGTTTTATTGGCATTGAACATTGTTCCTAAGTTATTTTGATTGAGATGAAAATGAAGCTTTAAGAGTGAAAACAAGAGAAAGCATTAGAAATAAAAGTAGATGCATCTGTACAAATGGGAAATCTCCAAGCACCTCAATTTTAAATCCAAATTGACTTGTCAAAAGTGAGAAGTATAGAAATTCAACATGCACCTGCAAAATGGTGGTCTACACCGTACGTATATATTTGTAATAAGAGTGCCAGTAAACAAGCAATTTGTGATAATTGTTAAAGTGATACATGTGCTTTAAGTCTTTTCAGAATAAGTATGCATTCCAAAAATAAAAAGAATCTTATGCATAAATATCTTCTATTCATGATGCATAAGTAATCATGTAAGCTAAAACTATAAATTATAAGTTAAGCAACCCCATTTTTATTATGTTTTCTTATGATATTTGATGTTTTTATTTACAATGTTAATATCGACCTGTTTCCTATAGCTACTTACATTTACAACTTTATTGCACAGGGAAATAATGATATACCACTACAGCAGTAACTATTAGCTTGTTTGGGAAAATTCCATAGTTGATTCATTTTGTTTTTGCAGTTGAAGAAACCTCATGCTGAGGAGAAAAGCATCTGATTTGCTCATCATCTCTGCTGGAAGTTTCTTTCTTCTATTAGCTTTGACCTCTACGACCTCAAAAGAAAGGGCTAATATTTTATAATTAATAGGATAAAAGAAGGAATAAAGTGAAAAATAGAAAATATAACTATGAAGTTGATTTTAAACCATGACTTTCTTAATTCATTCCATTCTTTAGAATTGATTTACTTAATAAATCACTGTCAACATGTAGTGGGCAGAAAAATCTGAGCTTCTAGTGTGGAAGTGATACTCTGCATGCAGCTTAGCAGTGATGTTTCAAGAAAAAGTCTTTTGTAAACTTAAAGATCTTAAGGGGGTCAAAACATTTAGGTTACAAGGATCATTTTCTACTTCTTGAGTCCTTCAGATTTTTATAACATAGAATATGGACTATGCACAGATTTTTATTTAGGTGAAACTCAAAATTGCCAATTTTGTTATTTATCATCAAATAAAACATTCAAACAGATGAATTCCTAAAAACTAAGGTGAATACGTGTATCGATGGCTTCTCCCCCTCACTGTCTGAAAGATGATTTCTATTTCTGCATGAACTGCTCTCACTGTCTTGTTTTCCTACCTCACTTCAGTTTATTTGAGAGAAAAAGGTAAAAATAAAATAATATCAAACTCCAAATAAGTAGAAAAAAAATATTGCCACTATCTGTGAAGAAATAAACCTCACTAGTTGATTATAATATAATCATCTCCATGTATCTTATCCATGAATCTAATTTAATCTAATCTTGTGAAAGTTATTCTTTCTTAATAGACTACAGGAATACTACATAATTTTCTATATTTACAAAGAGTTGGGAGAAAAAACAATTCAAGTTGAGGTAGAGCTCACCTGATAGAGGAAAAAATTTGTTAAATTTAACTTACATTTTAAATTGCTATTGAAAGTGTCAAAAAATCGGACTTGGCACCTGTGGCTCAAGTGGCTAAGATGCCAGCCACATACACCTAAGATGGTGGGTTCAAATCCAGCCCAGGCCTGCCAAACAACAATGATGGCTGCAACCAAAAAATAACCAGGTGTGGTGGGTGCCTGTGGTCCCAGCTACTTGGGAGGCTGAGGCAGGAGACTCACTTGAGCCCAGGAGTTGGAGGTTGCTGTGAGCTGTGATGCCATGGCACCCTACCCAGAGGGACAGCTTGAGGCTCTGTCTCAAAAAAGAAAGAAAGAAAGAAAGAAAGAAAGAAAGAAAGAAAGAAAGAAAGAAAGAAAGAAAAGAAAGTGTCAAAAAATCCACCAAAAAGAAAGCAATTCATGTTTTTTTTAATCTGAATAATGTAGTATCAATTTCTAAATTATTCAGCCTACTTAAAGACTAGTTCATGCATTTTATAATAACTATTAAAAATAATCTTGATATCCTGTACACATTAGATGTGTATATTTAACGTGTTATATAAATTAAATACTGTGACAGCAACCCGAATGGCCAAATAAAGGAAAATAATTTATTTGCATACATACCATAAAGAGCTACTTAGAACACCAAGGCTGTAGATAGATATCACATACCAAACCCCCAAGAAACTCCAATAGAGATAGGAATGAAAGTTTCTGAGAAAGATAAGGTCATTCAGAATCTTCACACATTTTTCCAAAAAATAATTGGCATCTACTTAAAAATTATAAAGGAGGCCAACATATAAGAACAAATGAGGGAAAATTAGGAGAAAAAAAAACAAACCCTGATATAAGTAAAGGATCCATGGGGATCTGGAAATTGTGTGTGGGAATAATCTTCCCATAGTTTATCTTCTTTCCATTCTTTGACCTTTTACCATAATAATTTTAATATCCCACTTTCATCTTCTAACAATTCCTTAACGTCCCTTTCATAAAATTTGATGGTTCTTGTAGAGTCTGCAGCAGGCAGACTTGAGTTGTTACAATCTAGGGCAAATTTTTGTTTTTATCGCATATCTGATGCAGTGAGAGCCTTAGAAGCTCCAGCTTCATTTCCTCTTCCCACTGTTTCTGCTCTAATTGTAACGCAATTCCGTTCTGTCTGTATTTCAAACTCCACAGCACACCAGCCTTACTGCACGTGCAGGCAATATTAATGCCTGCCTCCATCTACCCTTTAATTCTTCCCTCTGCTTGTACATGTTTTACTCTGAGGTCTCTTATTCTGCCTGAGTAAGTCCTTTTAGCTTTCATTTCACTGAAGATCTCCTAGAGGTAAACGCGCTCAGACTTGGGCTGAGAACATCCTTTTATGTGCATAGTAAGTGCGTTGTTCTCCATTCCTAAGATACTTCACTCAAGAGAATGGTCTCCAGTTCCATTCAGATCGGTGGAAACACACACAGAGAGGAAGTAAAACGCAGTGGAAATAAACCAGGGGCCAGGGAAGGGAGAGACAAAACCCTACGGGTCGGGTAGAAGAGCACTGCCTGGGGGACAAGCACACCTACAGCAGCCCCCAAGCATTACAGAAGCAAACCATGCATCCTAAAACATGCATGCCCTCTTAAGATTTTGAAATAAATGGTGTGTGTTTTCTGGTTACAAAATTATTGCTTTGTGGTTATTATTTTTTAGCATTTTAAATAGACAATATTTTTTCTCTGTATTTACCGTTTCTGCTGACAGACTTGCCATTTATTTACAGGTAATTTGCTATTTTCTTCTAGAATCTTCATGATTTTTAAGTCCTAATCCTTTTCCTGAGCGATGGTACTACCATGTGTAATATTATCTGGGAATCATATGTCAGTTTTGGAAACGGTGAATCTCTCAGCTGACTTTTCAAAATAGGTTTTCTAAAGTTTCAGCCTTTATCTCTTTAATTACTGTTTCTGTCCCCTTTTCCTATTAAAGATTTTTAGTAACTTTTTTCAAGAAGAGACTGCAGCAGCTATACCTGCGTTACTGCAATCTCGTGCAAGTTATTACTTCTATCACTTCCCGGGTGCAGTTAGATAGTTTCAAGTACACCTTTTTTATATAGCATTTCACACAGTTTTTCCTTTCTATGTACTAAGAGTGATTTTGATGTGTCTATGCAAATTTCATTTTCACTTGCCATTTCTATTCTTTCATCTATTTTGTCTACGGTATCTTATATTTTTAAAATGTCACCCACTGTTATTCTGAATACTTGTCCATTAACTCCCATGTCTTGTTCTTCTCTGGGTCTCTGCTTGGTCTTTTTTAAGCTGCTCTTGATTGTGGTCTTTCTATGTTGAGCCCATCTTGGCCGTATGAACACCATTTACTATAAAATAAAGAAAGTGCCCTGTCTGCTCCCTGAAAGGGTTCCTTCTTTCTCTTTCAGGACGGCGGGTTGGGAGAACGATCGCCTCTGTGCAGCACTGGATGGAGAGGTGGGGATTGGGTCCACACTTAGTCATGCCCTGATTTCCTCCTGCCCCTGGAGCACTGCTTTAGTGGGTGTTTGAATTCAAGCTTAGAAGACTTCTTTCTCTTCAGTCATAAACTCCTACCAGTGATTTCTCTCTTCCATTTAAAATTTTCTATAGCCGCCTCAGCCTCTTGCTGCAAGGGTTCAGAATCTGGCAAAAATGTGAAGAGGAGCCTTGAAGTACTTTAGTGTGGCTCCTTGATTTTTGTTTTTTGTTTTTTTTATTTTTGCAGTTTTTGGCCTGGGCTGGGTTTGAACCCGCCACCTCCAGCATATGGGGCCAGCGCCCTACTCCTTTGAGCCACAGGCTGCTTGTTTTTTTCACTTTGAAGCCCTGAAATATTTCAAGACATACTTCTCTGACTTTGTATTATTTCTCTCTATATGCATGAACTAGCAATATGTTATTTCTATGTATTTCTATTTCTATATATATAGCCAGACTAAATCTTCAACTTCTCACAAATCCTACAACTCAAAGAAAGTCCTAGAAGAAAACCCGATAGTGGTTAGAGGCCCCTCAAGTTTTCACCTCTCAACTTCTGTGGGACTGCCAGCGCCTTGCCGGTTTCTCTGTCCCTGGGCAAGGCTCCAGGCCTCAGATCGACGTAAAATTCTGTCTCAGCCCAAATTCTAACCCTGTGGAGGAGAACAGGAAGGAAAACAGTTGCTTATACTATCACCAACTCATTAGACACAGCTCTGTCCCCCTGGAATTTTATATTGTTTTGTTGCTTCAAAGCTCTTCAATGATTTCACAAATGAATTTAGTCACGCAGTAAACAGTTTCTGCTTAAATGATAGCAGGGGCTCGTGATAACTATTGCTTTACTCCCAGACTTCATAAAATGAAAAATATGCATTTTGAATTTCTTTGGTGATGGAGTTGGGGCACTGTAAAGTAGGAAGAACTTGATTTCTTAGGCCAATATTAAAGGATGTAACTACATTTATTTTATATCTCAACATAAGGCATGCCTACCACTTACTCTCCTTTCTAATAATTCTATGCCATTTTCACAACCTTAATTTTTCTCCTCTATGGAAAGTAGGATTATATCCATACATTTTGAACTTTTATACAAATTTTAGGTTAACTCTTTTTCCCTTAATGTTGCATGATTTTACTTATGAAAAACCTTTATTTTAATACTTTATATTTTATCATGAATTAATGATTCTTTAAAAAATATATATTCGTGTCTTTTAGATCTATTTAGAAGTTTTCCTGATTCTTTTCATTATATATAAAACACATTTAAGATTTAATTTCTAATTAATCTATTAGAATCCTATTATTATTTTTATAAACAGACAATGTATGAATAGATGAGTCTAATACTTTATTGTCCCTTCTTACACATTTTTTGCATTTAACTTAATCATTTGAAAATATTGGCAATACTCCTTAATGCTTGCCAGTGTTTTATCTTGTTGCTTTTATTTCTAAACTAGCTGAACCTGCCTAGGTGAATAAATATAGAACACCACTAAATGGTAGAGCAATTAATTTCATATGTGTCTTGTACTTGATGTAGGTAGGAACTGTTGACTATTGTTCATGATTTTTTGATTGTTTATTTATAAATAAATAAACATTCACACTTTTTTTCCATTTGCATGAGATAGGTCCAACAATCATCCCTTGGATGAAATTATTCCTATCACCCTTTTCCTGCATACGTTGGAATTGGTATTTTTCATAGATTATTTGTTTTGGGTTAAATTATATTATTTTTTCCTGAAATTAATTAAATAATTTGTTCTGTTATTCGTAGCCTAATCTCTGTGTTCTCCTCAGAGTGAATGTTCTGTTGCTAGTATTAAAAGAGAAAATAAAAGCCCACATTTTCTTCCACTACTCTCATAATGGTATTTTTAAAATTTAAAAATGTAATTATACCTAAGAATATGGTTATTGCAGAATTGCTAATGGTAATAGAAAAAGACATAATGAATAAATGTCCAGCAATATATCAACAGGGGAATCAATTATGATGTCAGTTTTATCTGCATTTCCATACGTTTGGAGGAAAATGTTATGCCTCTCACCATACTCTTAACTGGGTTGAGCGAGGCTAGCTCTGTCTGCTGTCTTGGTGAACACTTTTCCTGCTAATGACTCTAGTGATAGTATAATGTCCAGCCCCATGGTTGGTTCCTTTTCGTCCAGCTCATCTTACATCTAGATACTTTTGATATTTGATGCCCGAGGATTGGAATGCCAGAACAAGAAGAACAAATGAGATGACCTCTTACTTGATAGGTGTCATGATGGTTAATGAATTTCTGTTATGGCTGCATAGAATCCTGAGATTGTTAGACCCGACATGGTTCAGGGACCCACGATGCTTCTCTATTCCTGTGGGAACCGCCATGTGTCTTTGGGACCAACTAGGTCCAGGGGCTCCTGGTCTTTTAGAAGAAGTCATCTTTCCTTGTTCCACCATCAAAGCCACGAGCCACAGTCACTTATCTTTGGATTTCTAGGCAGAAAGATACAGGCATCGGCCTTTCCATTATTCTTAGTGGCTATTTCTGGATTGAGGGTGATGTAGGAAGTTCTCATACCCTTTTAGGGAAAGAGTGAGGGGGGACCCCAGTACACCCCAGCATACCCCAGTACACCCCAGCAAAGAATGTTTTTCACTTAGCCTTCTTTAGTATCAACCCACGTTAGATCACTTTGTTCCCCAGTGCTCAAGATTCTAATCACTACATTTTAGCCCCCATTTTTTCAAATCTCATGCCACTTTCTTGCCCCCTTTTTGTGGAATAATGTGTACTATATATAGTTTTTAATACCTGAGCTATGTCTGAACAAAATAAATAATTCCACTTTTGATTAGAAACAAAGGCCTTAAAAAAAGTCTAAAGAGCAGGGTGGCAGCTGAGGCTCAAAGGAGTAGCGTGCCGGCCCCATATACTGGGAGTGAGGGGTTCAAACCCTGCCCCCGTCAAAAACTGCAAAAAAAAAGTCTAAAGAGCAGATGAAAAATTGACTTGCAGGAATTTTGGTGATACAAGACATAGTTGAGTAAAAGAAGTAAAACACAAAATCTCCCTACTTTATAAAACAACCATAATTAAAAATAGCCCATGTTCTGATATCATAGATTTCCACATAGGATTATACGAACATGAAAAAATGTTTACAAATTTATCCTAGTGCATCAATATGGGAAACAACGTTGGGATTTTTTTATTATTATTTATTTCCTGCATAGAAGAAACAAAAAACGAGGTTGAAAATATCATTGTAAATAATCTTATTTCAAAATAAATCATGTATACTTTAATGGACAAATGGAATGCTTGAGCTTAGGAGTTCCAAACCAGCCTGAGCAAGAGTGAGAACCTGTTTCTACTAAAAATAAAAAATAAAATAAAATAAAAACTAGCCAATGTTGTGGCCAGGGCCCTATTGTCCCAGCTACCTGGAAGGCTGAGGCAAGAGGATCACCTAAGCCCAGGAGTTTGAGGATGCTGTGAGCTATGATGATGCCACAGCACTCAAACCAGGGTGACAGAGTGAGACTCTGTTTCAAAAATAAAAATAAATATTAAAATTTTAGGAAGTATTGAGTTCAGTTATGCACTTGGCACCATTACAGTGTTTTAGTGAAAAGTGCTGAGTCTGCATTTGTACATTGAAT